>JBAMHZ010213254.1:0-14233 GCA_037177395.1 Alpinia galanga | reverse complement strand
AAAATCGAGATTCACCTCCCCTCTCTCGATCGCCTCGATCCTACATTATTAAAATTGCATTATAAAATGGTGAAACATTAGGTTTTGCCTTAGGAGCTCCCCCTACACTTGAGCTTCCTCCTTTATCCTTCCTAGGGTGCCTCCTCCCCTTTTGACAGTGGTTCCGGTAGTATTCCCTTTTATGGCACAAGAAACACATGATGTGTTCCTTGCCTTTGCGTAGGGAAGACAAGAGAAGGTTCTTCGCCAGCTTCTGAGGTTGAGGCCTCCTCTTGCTCTAGTATTGGTTGTCTATCCTCTCCCTCAATCCTAGAGGTGGAGACTTCTTCCAACTCGGATGTTGAATACCTCTCAACTTCCGAGTCTCCAAGCTCTTGAGATGATGAGCATTCTTCTTTTTTCTTGGACTCATCATCATCTTGAACCAAAGATGGTTCTTCATGAAGCTTGGGAAGCTTGCTACATAACTCCTTAGCATCTTGATATTTATCTATTTTTCACAATAGGTTATTAGGAATTAAAGTAACTAAGATTTTCATTATCTTTTCATTTATGTTAAATCTTTGAGTTTGCTCCTTGGTCCATTTCTTTTTCTTGAGATGATTTCCCTTGCTATCCTTTGGAGTCTCAAATCCATCCATCAAGATGAACCACTCCTCTATGTTCATTTGGAAGAACATTTCGATTCTGAACTTTAATTGATCAAATACTTCTAGTTTGTAAGGAGGTGGTACTCGGATGTCGTATCTAAATCCATCATTAAACTCCATTCTTCTTGATGAATCCTCTATTCCTCTAGCTTATAGTCTCTCAGTGGTCAGTCCGGTGAAGAGCGGTCTTGCTCTGATACTAATTGTTAAGACTTTTCTAATGCTAGAGGGGGGTGAATAGCATTCATGACTCAATCTCGATTTCATTCTTTCGTTTGTACTTATCTACAAAAGGTTAATATGCAGCGGAAACAAACATAAATAGAAACACAATGCACAAGCACAACAAATCAATTTTTATGTGGTTCAGAATTCCTAATTTTTACTCCATGCCTAGCTCCCCTAGCAATAGATTCCACAATCTCTTTCTCCTTGTAAACTTTCTGGAGGTGGAGAAACCTCTTACAACTTGTAGCTTTTACAAGAAGAGCAACCAAATATGAGTGTAAAGAAATAAAATGGAATACAAATACAAAGGACGCTTTACACAAGAATGTTTTTTCTTAATCGCGCTTTGGTTTCTTTGAAATGCCTTTAAAGGTCTGGAAAGTAGTAGCTCTTCCCCTTCTAAGTCTCCAAGAATCGATGTTTAAAATCTTCACGAAGTCCTCCTTTCCTAATCTTAGAATCTGCTGATTTTCACCTACCAATCGACTAGTCTTACCCCTAGTCGATTGGCCACTTAACCATTTGATCACAATGGTTTGATCCATGTCAGATTTCAATTAATCAGTCGACTATCTTTGCCCATCAGTTGACTACTTAGCCATCAGTCGAACTAGACAGTTGACTCAGAGAGCTTCTATTTGCATGTCACTAATGTTAGTTGACTGCTTCACCACACCAGTCGATTGGTGAATCGCAAACTTCCTGAGCACCCACTTGCTCATTTTCTTGAGCACCCATCGCCTGAGCACCATAGTTTTCTGAGCATTCATGGCCAGTCTACTAATCAACCATTAGTTGACTGCTCGAGAACTATAGTCGTGAGCTCCTTTCCGAGCACCCACAGCCAGTCGATTGCTTGAGCACTTGAGTTCCCAACTACTAATCGTTCACCCAAGCATTGGCCTCCCGAGCACCACTTCCTCATCGCCCTAGCACCTGTGCCTCCTGAGCATGATCTCGCGTGCTCAAGCACCATCTTCCCAGTCGACTGGACTTAGACTAGTCGACTGACACAAGACACAATCAATTGGTACACCTCAAAACTGAGGTTTAACTCATCAAGTATAATCCTCTCATACTTGGCACTTACCCTTAGCCTAGACCTAAGCCTTCAAGCCTCTTCCATCAGCCTCGTGCCTTTAGGATACCTCCGAGCCCATGGCTCCTCACCCTTTGTGCTAGCCTTCAAGTGCTTCCTTCGGCTTTGTCATGCTATTGGGTCTTCCTTTGTCAAGAGGTTGTGCCTCTAGGACTTCTTTGCCAAGAGCCACGCTCCGAGACTTTAATTGTCAAGTTACATTTAGACTTTTCCTACCAAGTCTCCATAATTGGACTTTTCCTACCAAGTCTTCATAGTTGGACTTTCCTTCTCAAGTCTTTATACTTGGACTTTCCTTGTCAAGTCTCCATACTTGGACTTTTCTTACCAAGTCTCTACACTTGAACTTTCCTTACACTTGTCACTCAATATTCATATTGTCAAACATCCAAACACTCAAGCCTATCTCAAGTTTGGTTAATCTTGACCTTAGGCCTATTACACCAACAATCTCCCCTTTTTGATGTTTGACAATATCTTTAAGTTAGGATAACTCATAAGTCCAACTTACCACTTCCTATGCCAAAGTATAATGAATATTTCCTAATTTAAACTCTTCATTGTCCCCCTTTGACATACATCAAAAAGGTTCTCATACCTTACTCTCCATTAAATCTTCATTCTCCCTTTTTATAAAGAATCCATCATACCTTGATAGACAACCTCCCCCTAAAGACTTGCTCCCTCTAAGCCATTACACCAACAATGTCTTTAGAGAGATCCCAAACCCATAGGAAATTTAAACTTCAAACACAAGGGAAAAAGTTTAACTTTGAACTTTATCATCCCTTTAAAGTTTGATTCTCATACTAATTAACTCTCCTATTCATTTTCACCAGAAATTTTACCCTTTCAATGCTTGTCTAAGTATATCAGAGGGTTAGGAGTAGTTAAACTATCTAGGGTTGTTGATAGATGGCTAAATTAGAACTATTTAGTCAAAAGAGCCCTAACAATTGACTCAGTTGGCTACTAATTGACTGACACACTTCCCAGTCGACTGGTATCTGACAGCAGTTGACTAATATCTCTAAAATTCAAAAATTATATTTTCAGATGAACTTTAAAAATGCATAAGTAATTCTATAATTTTTAAAAAATCTTAAAATTTCATACACACATTACTTATGCCAAATATTATGGAGAAAAATAGTTTTCTATGAAAATATCCATTATTTTTAAAGAATGATACAAAATTAAAAACCATTGAAAACTTCAATGTTTCAACCTATCCTTGTATCAATATCATCAATGATGATTTCTATCAAAAGATAGACTTCACCAAGATTTTATAAAATGATTTTAAAAACATTTTTAAACCTTATTTCCAATCATGATCAATGGGCTAAGTGCACATGACTTGTACATTAGCTTTCCTCATGATCTATTCATAATCATTTGATGAATTTGTGTTCATTTTGATGCATTATATAAGTACCTTGAACTTGACTCATCATCCTAACATCTCACTTATGTCTAAAATGTTTCAATACATACACACAAGTCATCTTAAGATTTATGTGAGATGTAGATTGATTCTTCCCTAAGCTAAGGGATCATGCATTTCTATATAGGCATACCCAATTTGATTATCCTACATAGGATATCAAATAATGTCAATTTTCCTTAATTTCAATTGAATAAATGCATGACTATGATCATGACATATTAGTTGCATAGATTTTAAAAGAAAGTCTAATAAACCTACATGATGCATTATGTCATGGTAAGATACAAATCAACTTAAGTATTAATCATGACATGCTTTCTATAATCAAGTGATACATAATGTCATAACATGTAGTATGGCACACAAAGCATGACAAATGTATAAAATACAATGTTAAGGTATAATAATACCTAAGTATTTAATCTAATTGTCATTATCTATGATTATATCAAATATCAAATTTGACATAATGATGGACTAACTCCCCCGAGTGTGCCAAAAACCTAAACTTAGCATACTATTGACTCTAGCCTAATGTGTCAATCATGATCAATTTTCAAACCTTTATTTCCATTGGAACAAATTAAAATCTTTTAGGATACAATTTTAATTTCATTTTCAAGGTATTACTATACCTCAAAAATTATGGTTAGGTTAACTACCTTTCTATTCTAAGTTGACACACCCTATACTCATTTAGTGTGAAAGATTCACACTCCTAGGAACCCAATACCTATTGGAGCTCCTTGGGTATTCTAGGTAGTCACTAGGAATAACCTCCTTTGATACCTTTTTAATGACTCTCCTACACTTCTTGGAAGTCTTAGTCATTGTGGTCTCATCAAGGTCAATTCTAGGGATACCGTCCCTTGTAACCTTGACAGTCTTAGACCTAGACTTAGTTCCATAATTATATGAAACTCTATGGTAAGAAGGCACGATCTCCTTGAACTTAGGTTTGTATCTCAAACCCTTCTTGTCCCTAGGTAGCTCTTGCCTATCAACATCTAGATTTTGTCTTTTATACCCTTTAAATATAGTTTCTATCTTTTTAAGGTCATTTCTAATTTATCAAGTTTTGGCCTTAAAACTTGATTTTCTTTCTTTAATGCCTCAAATTTTGTTTAATCATCATTTATTTGAACATTCTTTTTCCTAGGCACATGCCTATTCTTCTTAGAGGTATTGCCTAGGTTTTTATTATTTGTATCTTTATATAATATGGGTCTACCCTTGAAAGTTCTAAAATCCTCCTTAGGTAGGGTAGTTCTTGAGGTAATAAAACTACAATTGTCCTTAGCCTTATTATCATAATAATGAGCACCTAAATGATAATATTTATTTCTAGCATGTTGTATATCATGATGAAGAGCAATGGCATTACAAAATGATACCTTAGGCCTTTCCGTAGAAGCTCCCCCTACACTTATGCTTCCTCCTTTGCCCTTCTTTGGGTGTCTCCCCCTTGGACATTGATTCCTATAGTGTTCCTTCTGATTACATAAGAAGCACATTATGTGCTCCTTCCCTTTGCGTATTAAGGCTCTGTCCTCATTTTGCTTCTCCTTTGCCTTAGGTGTCACTTGAACATTCTTGATTCTTCTTGAACACTTGCTCTTGTAATGTCCTTTTTTCCTACATTCAAAGCATATAATATGATTTTATTTGTACAAATTGAGCTTGAGTTATCTTCCTTGGTGGTAGGGAAAATGTGATCTTGTTCTTCATCGGACCCTGATGTAGAAGACTCCTCTTGCTCCGGTGTCGATGGCCTATTCTCCCTCTTAATCCTAGAGGTGGAGACTTCTACAACTCCTTCTACCTCGGATGTTAAACACCTCTCAACTTTTGAATCTTCAAGGTCTTGGATGATGAATCTTTTTCCTTGGACTCATCATCATCTCAGACCAAGGATGGTTCTTCATAAAACTTGGCAAGCTTTCTCCATAACTCCTTAGCATCTTGATATTCGTCTATCTTAATCAAATATCATTAGATATAATACTAACTAAAACTTTAGTTACTTATCGTTTATGTTGAATCCTTGTATTTACTCCTCGGTTCATTTCTTTATCTTGAGGAGTCTTCCCTTGCTATCCTTTGGAGCTTCAAATTCATCAATCAAGATGAACCACTCCTCAATGTTCATCTAGAAGAACGTCTCAATTCATGCCTTCCAATATGTAAACCCATATCAATCATTGGGTGGTGAAACTCAGATGTCGTATCTAAATCCATCATTGGACTCCATTCTTGTTGATGAATCCTCTAGCTTTTGTTCCTTTGGCATTTAGTCTGGTGAAGAGCAACCCGTTTTGATACCAATTGTTGAGGATTTTAATGATGCTAGAGGGGGTGAATAGCAATTTGACTCATTCTTTAAATTTCATTCCTGTTTTCATCTATAAAATGTTAATGCACAGTGGAAAAATAAAGCATAAAATAATAAAAAATACACAAGCACAACAAACTATTTTTATGTGATTCAGAATTCTTAATTTCTATTTCATGGCCTAGCTCTCCTAACGATAGATCTCACTATCTCTTTCTCCTTCTCGAAAACTTTCTAGAGGTGGAGAAACCTCTTACAACCTGTAGCTTTTACAATACAAGTACCAAATACATGTGTAAAGGATACAAAATAAAATATAGAAACAAAGAATACTTTACACGATGAATGCTTTTATTTGATCACACTTTGGTTGCTTTGGAATGTCTTGGAAGGTCAAGAATGCAGTAGTAACTCTCCTTTAAAATCTCCAAGAACCGACATCTCAAATCCTCCACAAAACCCTATTTTATAGTCTTCAATGAGTGAATTTTTACCTCCCAATCGACTGACCTTACCCCTAGTCGACTAGTCATAAGATTGTTATGTAATTAGCCACGTCAACGGCATGATCCATGTCAGATTATAGTGCACCAGTCAACTGTCTTTGTCTATCAGTCGACTATTAAACACTAGTCGACTGATCAGTTGACTAGCCACCATTCTATGCCCAGCTACAATGACACTAGTCGATTGCTAACCTACTAGTCGACTAGTCTTGACCATTAGTCGACTACTAATCCTTCTGTGCCCAGTCACAGTAAGATCAGTCAAGTGATCAACCTCATCAGTTGATTGCCAACCTTTCTCTGTATTACTATAGTCGCACCGATAGATTGATTAACTCATCAGTCGATTGACCTTAACCAATCGAGTTGGAAATCAGGTTCTAAATTCAATGTTGCTCAAACAGTGATATCAGTCAACTAATATCTCAATATCAATCTTATTTCAAGCTAAGTCATGTTTTACCTAATATCTGATTGATCTCAACTTACCAGGACCTTTCTCATCCAGCATTCAAACACTCTTGACCTATTGGACTTCATTTGCTTAACATTTAGTCACCTTGATCCGTCAAAACTTCATTTACCTAGCATCTGGTCACCTTGACTTATTAGAACTTTACTTGCCTAGCATCGGATTACCTTGACCTACTGAGACTTCACTTGCCTAGCATTCGATCACCTTGATCTGCTAGGACTTCATATCACCAAACATTCATCCTCCTTGACCTATTTGGACTTTCACACTTGTCAACTCCCTATTGGACTTCTCACCACTAAGTGTTCGGTCCTCCCTGACCCACTTGGATTTCTCACTTGTCAACTCTCTATTGAACTTTTCACTGCCAAGTGTCCAATCTTTCCCTAATCCACTTGGATTTCTCACTTGTCAAATATCTAGTCAACCTGACCTATCTGATGTCTCATTCAACCTTGACCTTACAAAAATTATTGATCAACCTGACCCAATAATGACTACACTAACAATCTCCGTCTTCATCATATGATCTTGGATGTCTCATACTATCTTTTACTCATTATCAGCTTATAATGATATTGTCAAACATCGAAATTCAATTCAACCCTAACTCGAGCTTGGTCAACCTTAACCTTACATGCATCATTGATCAACTTGACCCAATGATGACTACACCAATAATCTCCATCTTCATCACATGACCTTGGATGTCTCATACTATCCTTCAGTCATCATCAACCTATAGTCATATTGTCAAACATTGAAACTCAACTTGAGCCTAACTCGAGCTTGGTCAACCTTGACCTGAGGCCGATTGAACTAACATATTCAAACAAGATGACATCCATGGTCCAAGTATTTAGGCTTTGATACCATATTTGTCTTGAAATTCCCCCAAATAGTTTCTTTTACCTAGTTCTTGGTTTTTTATGCTACAGTGACAAAAAAAACTTAGCATATAAAAGCTTAAAAAAGTTGAAGTCCTAGCAAATATTTTGAAATGAGTCCTAGGGAGAATTCTTCATTTTTTTACTATTCCTCTTCTTCCCAGTGAACCTCACCTATTACTGTTCATATGTTGAGCCCTGACCAAAGGTCTTACCCAGTTGCCTCTTTTGTCAGCACAAGCCTTATCAGCATGTAGCACAATTATTTCTCACAAGAGAAACTAAGGATTGAGGGATCGCTTAAGGAGATAGTGAAGGAAATAAGAGTTCTCCCTAGGCTCAAAGGTTTACACTAGAATTGTAGAACTCATAATGAAAATATTATTAATTAAGATAGGAAATTACAAACTGAAAGGAAATTACAATCTAGGAATTGGAAATTGCAAAGCTACTTACAAACTTTGAAGAAAAAGTACACAAAACTTCTTGCTCACTAAGACTTCTTACACTTCCACTTCTATTCTATGCTCTCTTGCTTGGCTCGACCCTCTATTTATAGAACATATAGAGGCCATAGTTCAATTATAAAAGTAGGGGACATGGCTTCGTGCTTTGAGCATAAATTTTGCTTTTGCTGTAGTGTGCCTTTATTACAGCACTAAAGTGTAATAAAGTAGATGGGTGTTGTCTTGTCCTAGTATCAGCTTTTGCTGTAGATGGGTGTTGTCTTAGCTTTTGTTTTTCTCCTGTCAAGTCTCCATCATGTTATCCAAGTTATGTTCCTCAATTGAGCCTTCCAGAGAAGCCATAGAGTTTTCTTCTGATGGCCCTGTTGGTGTTGGACTTCGTTTGGTTGTCATGATGCTTCTGTATTGTTGGGTTGTTCTATGGGCCTTCTTCTTTTACTAGACTTCATGTGTTTTCTGATAATGCTGGCAAAGAACTGAGTGTTGTGTTGGAAATTTAAAAGGAAAAAAATATGGTCCCAAATACTATGGGTCAATAGATCTTTTTAGTATATGTCTCAGCTGCTAACATGTAAGATATGGAATCAATGTGTTTGTCCCATAACCAATTAGAGTCTTATATTGAGGCCCTCTAATGTTTTATTTGTTCAGTTAGAGTGGAAAGGGCATCTCAGCCAAGCTCATTGGATAAAAATTTTCAATTCTTTCTTGCTCTTGTTCACGTCTGTGTATTTCTAATTTGATTATATGCCTTACAGGTTCTATGCAGAGATTAATCCACTCGAGAGGTGAACTATCAAAAGTGCATATTACTATACTTCAAAAAATTTCTTCTTCTAACAGCTGTTTTATGCAATTTTCTAATTTCATACAAAATTCTTGGGTAGTGTCAATGTCCTATATCCATAGTTTGTGTAGTATCCCATAATCCATTAAGAGGAAAGTAGTTATGATTTTTCCTCTATATCTGTGGGGTTGATAAGTGTTCATGTCAATACAAACTTTTCTAAAGCTATATACTAGCTGACATTTACAACCAAGTTTTTCCAAAGGCTCTCTACAAGCAATATATTTGTCCTAAAATTTCAATTTCTAATTAAACTCTGCCTCATAGAAGACTGTGATTCCCTACTGTGGATTTTTATGGAACCATTTTAAAGCTTCTTGTAAATGACAAAAATCAACCCAGGCTAATTTGTCAACTAGAGTTTTGATGTATATAGAAATGTCTTTAGGCATGTTACTTAGGCTATTGTATGTTTTCTCTGTACTAGGTTTGTTTTTCCTCTCTTCATCTCCTCTTTCTTTCTGAGAGGCTACATCAAGATAAGTTCTATCTTGTGTTGTAACAATATTTTTACCTTTCAATAGGGTGCTGATGAAATAGTTAGGGCAGACACTAGATCATACTGCTATTAGGGCTTCCTCGAGAGAGTAATATCCTTTGTATATAGCATTTTTATCACTACCTAATACGATCATTCTTACTTCTTCCCATATTGCATATACCCCTACTTGGGATCCTATTAAAATGCTAGAACAAGAGAATTTCTTGTCTAGAGGTTATTGTACTGTTGTTTGTGTCTAGAAGTAATTTATAAGGGCATTAATCACATTAATCTTGTGAGCTATTGTCCTTGGCATACTGGGAATATACAATGTTGTCAATTAAACAATTTTATACTTTATCAAGTATCTATCTCGTTTTAAAATGAAATTGTTCTTATTGTCTTATGTATTGTGGTAATTCTGATTCTCCAAATGTCATCAATTTCCTGGGATTGTTGTGGCCATAATTATATGTAAATTGTCCAAATGGTCGAAACTTTCATTGTTTTTCCATTAAACTAGTAACCTGGATAAAGTATCAGTCAAAGAATTGTTAGTTCCTTTTATATATTCCCAATGTATTTTTAATCCTTTATTAATTATGATATATCTAAATTTTATCCAGCATTTACTACTAAGTATTTTCCTGATTCTCTTAGTCTGGTTATTGTACTTTATTATGACTTCACAGCATGTTCCGACTATGATTTCCTTTTTGCCACATATAAATAGTAAAAATACCTCTAAACAATAAATAACAACTAAGATCTCATAGTCTAGAGACATTAAATGTCCTTTCTCCTTGTACTTCTTAGAAGCATATCTACAAAGGAATTTTGTCAATTTTATGTCATATTTAGTAAGTTTTCAAAATAAGGCTCCACCTCATCTTGTTTCACATCCATTGATTTCTATTACCATGTAATCATTGTCTAAAGGAAGGGTTTTAATCATTTCTTTAATTCTTCTAATTAATTCAATGCCTTGCTGATTAAAGTACTTTTGTTCTTTCATAGAAGTTTGATTGTATAAACTTCCATTGATTTTTCCTATGTCTTTTAAATATGGCCTAACATAATTTAAAAGAACTAGAAAAGCTCTAAGTAATTTTGTGTCTTCTAATTTATCAGGGAAATCTAATATTTTATTTGCTATGTGTGGCTACAACACTATTTTTCCTTGTCCTATTTCAGTGCCTAGGAAATATGTATGTTTTGTCATTAATTTCATCTTCTTTCTAGAGATTATTAAGCCATGTTTTTCAAATAAATTGAATATTATATGTAAATGAGAATAATATTCATTCTTGGTTTTTGAGAAGACTAAGATATCATGTGTGTGTGTGTAAAGGTTGATACGTCTCTATCCATCTTCCTTTGGAAGACTTGGGGTGCTATTTCTAACCCGAAAGGTATAACCAACCATTTAAAGTCTCCTTCAGGGTATATGAATGCACTCTAGTTTATTGATTTTGGGTGCATTTTAATCTGTCAAATTTTGATTTAAGATCGAATTTTGAATACCATTGTGAGTGTTGGATTTTGTTGATAAATTAGTCTTTATCTAGGATTTTATATTCATCCTCATGACAATTGTCATTTAATCTTTTATAATTGAATATCATTCTAGACTGTACTATTTTTTGTTCTGATCCATTATTAATAATAAAGGTTGGACTTCAATGTCTAGAGACTAATCTCTATATTGGCTTTAGTTCCAGTAGTTGTTTAATATGCATTTTAGATACTTCTGTTTTTCAATTTGTATATTTTATATCTTGTACTTTGATTGTTAAATCCGGATGTATTATGTCTAGCTTATACTGTATCTAATTCCCAATATTTTAGGGGGGGTTTCACCTAAAATTTTAAATTTTCAAGTCTTGAAATTATTATGTCTAAATCACTTTGCGACTGTAATAGACTTAGTATATATCCAGTGGTTGTTAGATCTGTTGGGATTTCTACTTCTAAATCTTCTTCTTCTTGAATTTTGTGATATTCAGGATAATCTAGCATTTTGCTTATGCATGAGCATTCTGTGGTTGTAAGTTGCAACTATCAATTTATTCTATGTCTGAGTGTTTATCCTCTATTTCTTTTAATTCTTAAGGTTTCAATTGAGCTAGGTCTGGGCATTCTAGGGACCTTATATTTGTGTTTTGGCCTCATGATTATTAATTTTCTTCTGAACGACTGAAGCTAGGTTTTCTACTCGGTGCACCGTTACTCGTCGTTAGCCCCTGCCATCCTTGTAGGGAGTTGCTGGCCCTCATCGGTCCTCAGCCTTGGTATCCTCTCTGCCGCAATCTTCTTTATCATGATCTGCACCCCTCTCCACTCTCCACCGCATTTTGCGTCGACACTTTTTGTAGGCTTCCTCCCCACCGCATATTCCTCTCCCTCGGTGCCCTCTTCCTCCTTGACACACCCCATCTTCCTCTCCCTCTGTGCCCTCTTCTCTGCTAAGTTATGGTAACAACAACTGAGGATTCGAGGTATTGCATCCTCCATCATTGTAGTAGTATTGTGTCTCTCTACGTTGTGATTCGCACCCCTCTCCACTGCAATCCATGCCACTCTCCGTCATGATCCACACCCTCATTTCCTACTGCCTTCTTCCCCACCACCCTCCTCTCCCTCGACACCCTCTTCCATACATTAGTTGCGTGTTGTCCTCTTCCATACATCAATTGTTGCACCCTCTTCCATAGGTATTGTATATTTCACTCTATCAATCTTCTGTAGTATCTTTAATTCCACATGCATAACACATGTTCTCTTATTCTAAATTTGAAATTCTAATCCAGTCTATGGGGATCGTCACTACCATCCTTCCCTCACTGACAATGGAAAGAAATGACGGTGATGATCAGTCATACATTCATAAACTTACAGATGATTGAAAGTCAAAAATTGATATGGAATTCTCTGTTAGGACCTTGATGATGCTAGAGGGGGTGAATAACAATTTTGACGTTTCCTTTCGATTGTGATCATGTTTGTCTATAAAATATATTATGCACAACAGATACAATATAAAGCAATAACAAAAGACAAATACTCACTACAAAATCGATATAACGTGGTTCGGAGATACACTTCTACTCCATGACAATCCTTAAGGCGGATCACTCCTTTAGCAAAGTTTCACTACCTTCTCCTTTGGATGAACTCCAAGGTGGAGGAAACCTTTTTTACAACCTGTAGCTTAGCACAAATACAATCAAAATACAAGAATACACAAAGTTGTAAGCAAATACAGGTAAAGAACACTTTACAATAAATCTTTTACTTGATTGCACTTTTGCTTGCTTTGGATGGCTAGGAAGGATAGGAATGCATCAACAAATCTCCTTCAAGATTACCAAGAACTAGCTCCTTTTCTTCTCCACAAAATCTCCTTTTATAGACTTCATCTTAGGCTGATTTTCACCTATCAATTAACTGGTTTTACCTATCAGCCAACTAATCAAGGAGCCATTGTGCCATTTTGACTCCAACGACACAATCCACATTGGATTAGTGAAGCAGTCGACTAGTATACATCATCAATCGATTGTTCATGGCACCACTCGACTATTCAACCCTAACAGCCAACTGGCCAAGCTTTTGTGGAGCTGTATAATTCCACCAGTTGACTATTCAACCCTAACAGTTGACTGGCCAAGCTTCTGTGGAGCTGCATAACACTATCAGTCGACTGCTCGAGCACCATTTCCAGTTGACTCCCAACTCAACTGGACTTAGTATTTGTCGACTAGTAAACCTTAAAATTGAAGTTTAACTCATCAAGTGTGATCCTCTCATACTTGGAGCATACCCTTAGCCTAGACCTTAGCCTTCAAGCCACTTTTATCAGCCTCACACCTCTAGATGCCTCCGAGCCCATGCTCATCACCCTTCGTGCTAGACTTCAAGTGCTTCCATCAGCTTAGACATGCTCTTGGGTATTCCCTTTTCCAAGAGGTCATGCCTATGACACTTCACCATCTCTTATCCTAGACCTCAGCCTTCAAGCCACTTCCATTAGCCTTACACCTCAAGGATGCCTCCGAGCTCATGCTTGTCATCCTTTGCACTAGCCTTCAAGTGCTTCTATCAGCCTAGTCATGCTATCAGGTATTCCCTTTACCAAGAGGCCACGCCTCTGGGACTTCACTACCTCTTAGCCTAAACCTAAGCCTTCAAACCACTTCCATTATCCTCACATCTCAAGAATGCCACCAAATCAATACTCGTCATCCTTTGCACTAGCCTTCAAGTGCTTCCATCGACTTCGTCATGCTATCAGATCTCCACTGCCAAGAGCCACGCTCTTGGACTTCTATTGCCAAGTCTCTATATTTGGAATTTTCCCTTACCATGACTCAACTCTTGGACTTTCCCTTTGCTAAGAATCTACTCTTAAACTTTCCTTTACCTAGACTCCACTCTTGGACTTTTCCTTTGCCAACTCCATGTTGGACTTTCCTTGCAAAGTCTATACACTTGGACTTTCCCTTTGCCAAGACTTCACTCTTGGACTTTCCTTTATCAAGTCAACACATGTTGTTAAACACATATTGTCAAACATCAAAACTCAACTCAAGCCTAACTTGAGTTTAATCAATCATAACCTGGGCCAATTGCACCAACAATCTCCCCTTTTTTGATATGTGACTATCTCATAGACCCAACTTACCACTTTCTATTGGGATCGATTGCACCGGCTAGAGGGGGGTGAATAGACGTTTGACCCAAATCGGTCATTTGCTCATTCGTTCGTCTCTACAAAATATAAGCACAGCGGAATATAGAGAAAACACAAA
>JBAMHZ010213144.1:0-14233 GCA_037177395.1 Alpinia galanga | reverse complement strand
ACTCTACTAAGCCTAAAACCTTTCACTTCTAGTGTTTTCCGCCAAGATTCTAATTTAGCATTTACTCCTTCACGTGTTAATAATACCCAAAAAAAAAAAAAAGTAATAAAACAATCATTGTGCTTAATCGAAGTAGCTATTTTTAGCAAGTTCCAGACATTAGTTTACCTGGGGCCTACTTTGTCTCCAATGATGAGAGTGACTGCCAAGAGGAGAGTGGTCTCTTTTTCTTGTCTATTCTCCAAAAGAGCCTCAGTGTTCACGACCTCTTCCTCCACATTTTCTACTACTTTGTTTCCTTGATCTCTCTTTTCCCCTACCACCATCAATAGCTAGTTAAGATGTGAATTTTGAGAAACCTTTTTGTTCTGAGTTTACTGCTTCTTGCAAAGGTTTGAGCTATGCTATTTTTCGCTAGTGGAGACATGAATAGAAAAAAGGTCTTGCTCTCAGTTTGCTAGTTCCTTTCCTCCAGGACCCTCAATTGTTTCCTTTTACCTCAACTTATCACGTGCTGTATATGCACTTATTTAGATGGAAGTCCACCTGAGAGAGTTTAGTTCTTGGGATCTCTCTTCATTCTCATTTTGCTTCATCTTTTTTTATTTATCCTCTCTAGTTGTTGATATGTTGATTTGACGTTAAAAATATTATTAGCTATGTGTTGATCTAAGGTCTATGGGATGAGTGATTGCATACTCGGTTAATACCTTAAATTTTGTTTCACCTACCTGCCTGCCAATATTATGATTCTGTTTCATCATGTTCATGTAACAAGGTGGATGTAGATAGTATCTACACTCCAACTTACGGGGGAGTTGTAATAGTGTCGAGTTAATAAGATTATTAGGTGCACTGGATTGAGTCCCATATTGGTACTTCTTTGTTTAGTTTAGGATTTTATCGTGAGTCTATATGCCCCATGTAATAGGTATCTTTAATCAAGTAATACAATGTTTTCTTTTCCCCAAACTTAACAACATGATTGTTAGCAGTTAATCTGAACTGTGAATTCGTTATTGTGTGTGAATTTAATAGAAGCTATATTTCATAGGCTATTATATTTTGGAGCCACTCGTAGACAACCAAATAAATTTGGAAGTGCTTACCTTTGTTGTATCACCCATCAATGAAATGTCTCCATAAAGCAGTATTCTTGTTCTATTTCCGTTTGTTATCCTCTACATTATCATTGTTAGTATGCTATAGCTTTACTTGTTTTTGCATATTCTTGGTTTTGGAGAAAAATCATAGTTATTTGCGAGGTGTTGTACTTATTTCACTTTGCACTGCAGCCGCTGACGGTGTACCACTGCTTTCAAATCCTGTCTGCGCAAAGCTCAATTTCAAAAGTTAAAGCTGAATTAAACATACACTATTTAGGTAACGATTCTCTTTTTCTACATGTTGACATTTATGTGCTTATGATATACAATTGTTTTTAGATTGTCAAGTCCATGTCATATACAATTGACAAATCTACTTATGTACAATCTGGTTGATGATGTACTGTTTCTTGGTTGTTGATGTAAACAATTACAAACACAATCACGTGAGATTAGCATATCTTGGGCAAAAGTCAGAGGATTTTCTTATTTAAAAAAGAGATAGAGAGAGTGTGTACATAGAAATTGTGATGGGTAGGATATATCACTGTCACATAATGACTAAACTGACCTACATATAAAATCAACTACTCTAAACTCCCACACAAGCTGGAAATTTCATACAATCATGCATAGTCTTGCACATAACATATATATAAACTATGATGGTTTTGGCATACTATCCTCACAGATCAAAGTAAACTAGTCTCGATGAACTCAACTAGTTTAACAAGCATTATTAGCAGCATTTGATTGACACAACTATGCATAGAGTGATATTCAAGTTGGTTGCTCCGCTGCTCCTTTAATTCACATTTCATTTTTAATCTATATTATACTATTTGCTTTGGTCGTAGTGGGTAATACATGATATTTGTATTGTTTGAACTAGTACAGAGAATTCACTTTTAAATATTTATATGAAGGACCTGAAAAAGAACTTTTGCAACTTGGAGCGTTCAGAGAGTTATTGGCACTTTTTCCTGGAGTTCAAATATATGTGAATCTTGTTGGTCCTGCAGTTCCACAATTCAGGTTGGTTTTCTTCTACGTCCTTTACTTTGTGATTAGAATATAGCAGTCTTCATGTTTGCAGCATGCTTTAATTTATGTCAGCCATGCAACAAATTATTGTTTTTTTACTTGTTCATTTTGCTGAAATTATTATATAGTCAATGTAAATTGTCTTTTCTAGCGCATTATACCTTTTCAGTTTGTTGGGCTATTTGTTTCATTTTTTTTATGATTTGAATGTCGCAGTCATCATGTTTGCAGCATGTTTGAATTTTATGTCTGCCGCATAACAATTAATTAGTTTTTATTTGGTCATTGGGCTGAAATGGTTATATAATTAATAGACTTTCTTTTGTAGAGCATGGTACCATTTCAGTTTGTTGGGCTTCTAAAAATCTGAGTTTGTTTCTTTTTCCTTAAATAACAATTTTAGTAGAACGAGGAAGCATATAGAAGGTTGAACCATGTTGTTTTCTGTTATACTGTTCCCTTGGTAAATCAGATATTCCGTCTTCCACTCGTATAGGCTGCCACATTCTATTGATACCTCTAGCTAATATGTGTTTAGTTTAATTCTTCATGAGGTTCCAAGATATACAATGCTGATGAGAAGGCTCATATCTCATCCATCTTATTGATCCAGGCATTGATTATTGGACACTTATGTTCATAGTTTTCCTCTTTGACGGTCTTCTCCAATTATTAATTCACAGGGATGGGGAGACAGTAAGCCTTTGCAAGTACCTTCCATGTGCTGAAGAGAGTTGTATCTGTAAATCACTATACCCAGACTCTGTGGCAGAGGGATCAAATCGCAGAAATGCTACAGTAAGCATAAGGCTTCACAAAGGTTTCTACCATGACAGATATAGGACCATAATTAAGGTTAGTTTTAATTGAGGCTTAGAACTCTAAAGTATTTAAGTAGATATTACATGCTGCTGGATAATCAGGATAATGTGGATTCAGAATGATTGTTAGCCAATAATGTTTATTCTTAATAATTTCTTTGAATTTATTTTACCTATACTGTTCAGTGCGGGCACATCTGAATATTAGGTTTAATTTGAGGTAAGAACCTAGTCCCATATTTGATTTCACGCACCACTTCTTTAGCTTCACAGAATTCAAATGTCTTGCAAAGATTCCGCTGAACTGGCAGTATAAGTGTTAGCAAATGAAAGAAAGTCAAGGGAAAAAAAAGCGAGTTCGTCTGTATCATGAAAGGAGAAAAGCCTTGGTGTACTTGTGGGAAAATATGCACAGCATGAGTGTGCTTACACTGTTGAGCCAGGAGGAAATGTGATTGAGATCAGCGATTAGTGTAGATAACATTTCAATATAAAAGCAAAGTGATACTGGTGAAATTTAGGAATCAATTTAGAAATGTAATTTTAACTTTTAAAAGTTTAATAATTCTGTGTTTTTATTTTCTAAAGAGTTGCTAAAAATTCTGTTATAGTTTTAAGAGATAACTTAGGCCTTTTAAAATTTAGGTATAGGTTTAGATATAAAATAGATTTTTTTAGTAGATGACTTGGTTTTATTTTGAGTGTAAAATTCAATCATCTTTAGATTAATAATATTTTTCCTCGCTAAAGAATTTAAGGTTAGGGCACCCACTGCCGCAGGCATTGCATCTTGAGGAGGAATACATGGTTTCGTTGCAATCTCTTTAAGCTAACGTTGCAGTAGACCTTAAGGTCATGTTTACATTTATCAACTTCATCATTTGGTATTAACTGTTCACAGGAATCGTATCCTCATCTTATTGTTGCTCCAAATGCTGGTGTTGCCGCTTATTCTAGTTGGTTGCCTACTGTTGTAAGTTATTTCTATCCTAGGACTATTTCCTTTTGCTATGATCATCTGCAATACTGTTTTACTGTATGTAATTTATGCTCCATGTAGCCAGAGATTTTACCTTGTTAACTTCGAAACACTCTGGTGGCCCTTCTTGGAAACTTCAGTGAATCTTGT
This sequence comes from Alpinia galanga, assembly GCA_037177395.1. NCBI lineage: Eukaryota > Viridiplantae > Streptophyta > Magnoliopsida > Zingiberales > Zingiberaceae > Alpinia > Alpinia galanga. The sequence goes on along the minus strand of JBAMHZ010213144.1, from coordinate 10,133 downwards.
GGAATCAAACTTCCCACGAGGTGTAACCTCAGGACAGAAGTAACCAGCTTGAGGATATTGGATGACAGGGTTGATCCATCATACCAATACAGTTACTAGAAGAGTTAATGTTGCTAAAGTGATTCAATCTTCTTTCATAATCTAAGTTCATCATTATTTACTTATAGGCTTGAAAATTGAGACCACCATGAGTTCTCGAGAAGCAAAAAAATATTTATAGTGGTCTTTTTACCCTATAGTTCTATCATCACTTTGTTCGATCACTGGTCCATCCAAGGGCATGGATGCATGACTTTTATTATTCCCCAACAAAAAGATAGTTCGGTGTACGAAGCTTCCATCATATGAGGTTACAGGGAAAGGTTTATTATACGCAGTCTTATCCTACTTTACAAGGGGTTGTTTCTAGGACTTGAACTCATGACTTTTAGATTACAAAGTAAAAACTTTGCCATTGCACCAAGACTCTCCTTCTCAAAGAAATTCAAAATATCTTGTAGGAGTAATTAGCATTTTACCTTCTCAAACTCCTTTATTAAAAGTTTGAAATGCAATGTTTCATCGTCTTAGTTAATTGGTGATAGTCCACTAGCTTGTGCTTGTTGCATTGTTGTATACGCTGATTAGTCGTTGCTCGAAATCTGAACATCAGTATAGCGTCTTCTTTGCAAGGTATGAGTAGGTTTATTGGAAGTAAGTGAATTTATTTCATATACGGAATCGGAGTAGTGATTTGATGCAATTTTGTACATTTTGAAATGAAGCAAGTTTTAATTAAGGGTCTATAAATGAACGGCTATGCATTTCTTCACATCTGGCTGAGTCAGGTAGCTTTTCTTCCTGAACTATAAGTCTGATAATTTCTTGATATTTAGGCTACAAATGATTTCAAATTAGCATGAAAATGATTTTATTGATAAACCATGTACTTATACCAACTTCATTCGGCTGATGTTTCTCATCCCTACAACGCCTGGTACAATTTTTGAAATATCCAAAGGACAACCTAATTTATGTCTAAATCACTAGACCAGGATTATTTTTGTAGAGAGAGACATCAAATCATCCTGAACAAGTGGATGCTTATGATTCTGAATTTCTGCTTTCTCCAATAAATAATTTGATACTTAATCCCATTAACTATGAAGTGATGCAGTAAAGCCAAACCATGTAAGGACTGTATTGTTTTGTTTGCCGCTGAGGTAATAATTCAATGCAGTCAGGAAATTACAGGCAAATTCTCGAACTTGGTGGGAATCTTAGTTGGTGTTGCAATTATGATATATACTAGTTTTCCACTATTCCTATACACTGTTAGTTTCCATATAACAAAAGTCAAAACCAGTAGTTTCCATGTAACAAAAGTCGAAACTCACTATTCTTTTGAACTATATTTTGATTTTTCTCCTCTTTGAAACAGCTTCAGAGTTAATGCTTGATCATGTGGCCTATTGACTGATCCCCTCATGGTTTCAGGAACTGATTAAGCAAATGGACATTCCAGCAATATTTACAGACTTCTGTGAGGAAGCTGCAAATCTAGCTGCTAGCTGCATTACCTCTGTCACAGGCCGACCACTGAGGGTGCCGGTATATTGTTATTCGCCTTTTTATACCCTTGAATCTATGGTTTATAGCCTAGACAAAGATTCAATAACTTTGTTGTTGTTATTATTGTTTTTTGCAGATCCAAATAAATCCGTTTAGGCAGCCGTTGGCGGTGGAAGATAGTGTTTTATATCTCGCTTGCTACTCAAATTGCTTCCTCTTTGGGATGTAAGTTCTTGTGGACTTGAATTCTAGTTCTTTGCATAGGGCTGATCAGTGAGTGATTGGCTCGGTAAGATATGGACTGCACCAGGTTAACAAATAATGAAACGAGAAATTTATCGAGTAAGTTTGTTTGACGTCTTCATAACCTGCCTTTTTAATTTAGTAGATAAATGGCAAAAGTATTCGTTGAAGGGTCGTTTTAATCGTTCTAAGATAATTTAGAATTATCAAACTCAAAAATGACTGATCTCTATTCTCGGGGTTTATTAGAAAAGGAAACAAGCTGAAAGTTAGACGTTCTTCATCTATAAACAATCTCATCTTTGACATCACAATTGATAAGTGGGATTGACTTTTTAATGATGCTGTCTTTTGGTTAATTTAGTACAATTGACTTTTTGGGGATGCCTTCCTTTTGGTTAATTAATATAGTGCCGTTGACTTTTAAGGATACTTTTTTCTTTTGGTTAGTTAACATATTGCAATCTCCTGTGGCCATGCCCCGTGTAATTTTTATACACGAGATAATTCTAAAGCCCTTGAGCACTTATTTATGAACTTTGATTTCAGGAAGGAAAGTAAATTTCAAATTTTAGATTTTGACAATTTCTAAGGCCTTTATTAATTGTGCTAATAGGCACCCTCGAACACTTGCATTAGTTGAATGAACAATTTTACAAGTAATAGTAATTATACAAATAACACTACATGTCCAAATTACAGTGTCAAAATATATCCATCGTAATCTTCTGTAAACATGTTATTTGGAATTTGTGAAAACCATTCGATTGATCAAATAATAATAATAATAATAATAATAGTCAGATTTCTTAATTTTACAAGGTAGCAAGTCAAAAGTAATTATTAAACCTAAAAAAAGTTATGTACAGAAGAACAAAAATATATGCAATTGCAAAATTTTCACGAGAAGAAGAAGGATCATCATGAATCCGCTACGACAATGCATGGCACTACCGTTGCCTCCTATCGCAAATGCCAATCGCGGATCACGTCGAAATCTTGTATCTTTTTCTTGTTTAAACTTAACTTTTCTGATTTAACAAAACTAAGTTATTTTTATCTAAAAATTATGATTTTATAATGAAGTAAAAATTCTTGTTAATTTAAGTTTAACAATTTTGATTTAATAAAATCAAGATTCACTTTAATCAAACCCTTTTTTTTTGGTTTAATAAAATTCTGAAAAACAAACAGTTAGACATGCCATCCAGACCAGGGGAAGCCATAAAGCAAAGAGGAAGCATAAGGTAGTTCACCTTCATTGGCATCTAGGTGTTGCATTTATTTTCATTCAACAATCAGAATTGCTTCACTCATAGCCACTAGCCAAAGTGTGGAGTTCATAACAAAGATCCAAGAGAAATTTCCGTTGTTTTGTCTTTTTAGAGTCTATAGCCCAATCCTATTCCTAGCACAGATCTATTCTTATCCTGCATTTTTTTCTTCTTTATAGTCAAGATATATCTTCTAATCTTTGCATCAGAACAGCATTAACACTGCAAAACCCACCCACTATTGCACTTAATTTAGTCTGAAACCATGGAGCACTCTATAAATTGTTTTTCTTGCATTAGTTCGTGCCAACTTTTGCATTCTTAGCTCTTCACATCTTCTTGCTTAATACTCTGTGAAACATTGTTGCTCAAATACTGATTGGTACTTTAGATGTTTAACTTGATTATGGTAAAAAAAAAAAAAAACTATATTTCAAGTCTCGCATGAACAATAGAGTCATTGTCTAACCATAATTTTTTCATGCAAGATTGATGATTGATTTCTTTTCTGATTGTTGCAGTTTGTATTAAATTAAAGGAAGGATTCATAAAATTACTACTTCAGCAGGAGCTTGTTTAACCATGGCGCTTGCTTCCATTCCGAAACTGGTTCTAGGCTCGATTGCCTTCACCACACGTTCTGGATACTAGCGGTGTTCCCCGCAGTCCCCTTCCTTCCCGTCGGCCGGACGGCCAGATCTCTGCTCGGCGCCATGCTAATGGGCATCTTCCAAGTCGTCAGCCCAGACGAGGCTGATGCCACCGTCGACCTCCCCGTACTCGGCCTCCTCTTCGCCACCATGGTCGTCAACATCTAACTGCAGAGCGCGCAGATGTTCGAATACTTGGCCTGGCTGCTGTCACATGGCGGAGCCAGGGCGGCCGCGACCTGCTCTGCCTCGTCTCCGCCCTCGCCAGCTCGCTCTTCACCGACGACACCACCTGCATTGTCGTGCTAACCGACTTCGTCCTCAGGCTCGCCAAGCAGCACAATCTCCCCGCCAAGCCCTTCCTCTTGGCGCTTGCGTCGAGCGCCAACGTCGGTTCCAGCGCCACCCCACATCGGCAACCTGGAAATTAAACCTGGTCATCGCCGTCGAGAGCAAAATCCCATTCACCAAGTTCTTCCTCGGAGTGCTTCCCGCCATGCTCGTCGGAGTCCTCATCAACATAGCAATTTGCAATGCAATATTTTTTTTCTGGGAGTTCAGGTGACAAAGTCGGCGGCAGCGGTGACGCCCAAGTGTGAGACGAGGGTGTGGCTAGTGCTGGCCTGGCGTACGTGAGCACCGTCGCTGGAAACGTGACGCTGCTGGGGTCGGCCGCGAATCTGATAGTGTGCGAGAAGGCGCGCTGGTCGGAGCTCCACAAGTACAAAACTCTCCTTCTGGGCTTCACATAGCGTTTGCAGTTCCGTCGACGCTCATCGTCACCGGCGCCTGGCTCCACTGATCAGAGGTTGACTAATTATGCACAAACTCTGATCCGGACGATAAGTAGAAAGCTAGATATTATCTAAAACTGCCGGTGATTAGAATGCGTTAGCAATTTAATTATGTTTCAGTCGATTGAGAGAGTACGTAGTTCTTGAGCATCGATCGAGCTAGAGAGTCTTCTAGTGTCCTCTTCAGTAACTTCCCATTCGTTCTTAATTGGAACTAACTGGTTAAGGTTTCTTCCTAACAACTTGGCTCCAGATCACAGATTCACATACAACTCTCTTTTGTTCTTCAGATGAAATGATAACCCTCTAATTTCATTGAATTACACTAACTATAATCTTCCGGATAAATTTTGTTAAAGCACATATCTCTCTCTCTCTAAAGATATAAATAAACTTGGCCCCATCTTGAAAGTCTTTATATAAATGTATCTTTGGACATGTCTACGTCTCCAATCTGTCCAACCACCGCCACCACCTCTGCAAAGAGCTAGCGGGACAGAGATCTCCCGCCATGGCAGAGCATCCTGTTGCCGACGAACCGCTCGCCGTCCCGGGCGTCGTCTCCGTTCTCTCAACCATCCTCCAGCGGCAGGCGGAGCGCAACGACGCTGCCTCTGACGGCCGCCGAGCTCCGTCGGTCTTCCACGGCGTGCGGAAGCCGTCCATCTCGGTGCGCCGCTACCTGGAGCGCATCTTCCGCTACGCCTGCTGCAGCCCCTCCTGCTACGTCGTCGCATACATCTACCTCGACCGCTTCGCCGGCAGCCACCCCGCAGTCGCCCTCGACTCCTTCAACGTCCACCGCCTCCTCATCACCAGCGTCCTCACCGCCGTCAAGTTCATGGACGACATGTATGCATCTAAATGCCGTTCTCCTCCAGAAACAGAGCAATTAGCTCTTGGAATTAACAATTGCATTGCTCAATTATGATCCAAGCTTAGTGATTCCTAATTCCTTAGTTTACAATCTGCTATTTTAATGCGCTTCGACTTGTGATCCCATTGATTGCCTTCTCTCTCCCCCCTCTCTCTCTACGCCTGCCAACCAACAATGAGGTGGGCAAGTGGTTAAATTTTTTTATTTCCCCAAATGATGATCATTCAATCTGGGAAAATAAATTGGGTGTCAAGAGAATGAGACTTAGAGACATACTTGCAGCCATTTGGCAGAATGTCCTTCTCACATATTGGAAATTGGCGATTAGTTGGAAGACGGTGGCTTTCTTTAGGTTGTATCTTCAAAGAACCAATCATCAGTTATCAAATCAAGTCACGTCAAGTAGAATACATGTAGCAATATCAATTAAGTTGAGGCCACTTGCAGGTAGATAAGAGTACTGTAACAGTATGAACTGGCTATCGATCTACAACAGTTTAATAGCTGATCTTTAGTCCATTATCTGTGCAGATACTACAACAACGCATACTATGCAAAAGTTGGAGGGATCAGTCTGGTGGAGATGAACTACTTGGAAGTAGAGTTCCTGTTTGGCATAGGCTTCGAGTTGAATGTTACTCCTGTCACCTTCAGCAACTACTGTTCTGTTCTTCAGAAGGAAATGCACACGGAATCACTTCCTCCTCCTCCTGCTCTCTCGAGGTCGCTCTGTTGCTTGACTGAGGAAGAACCCAGCAGCTGCCGGCAGAAGCAGCTTGCTGTTTGATTGGTGTTGTATAGACCAGCTGCCTTTTGATCAGCCATATCCCATATGAATAGTGATACCACTCTCTTCAATTATAACTAGTTTATTCCTTTTCTTTCACTTTTGGCATGTGAACTATGACTCAACTCTTCTTATCTTGCCATTTCTTTTCGCTTTGTTGGGCGTTCTGTAGATCTGTTTAATTGGTGACGGTGTGTGCACCACTTGATTCCTTCGGCATATTCTTCTCTTCAGCTTCATTAAATTTTCTTGTTACATTTGTGATTGGCATGACTTGTGAATCGACAATAGTGGCAACCACTACTGAAGGGAAGTAGTTGCGTTGTGTGATCTGGAATGAATGTGCCAATGTGTATTATGTTCATTCTTAGGCACACACGTCCCTGGCGGAGTAGAAGCATGATAGGTGGGATACCCCAAAGTGGTGGTGGCCTGGACAAGACAATGGCGATATGCTTGCTTATAGAGAGGGGCATGCATGCATGAGGTTGGCCTTAGCTTGTGCCCTACAATTTTGTAGTTGAGTGACGCCTAAACTCTGATCCTGCAAATGATGCACCAGAGGTGGAAGGGGCATTTAAGTTGGAGAACATGGTTTTAGATATATGCATTTAATTTGCAGTCGCTGAAAGTAATATCAAGTATACAAGCTGGCCATGTGAGACTCCCCTAAACATGTAGTCCTCACATGACCTTAATTAATTATCTGTCTTTAGGGACTTCTTCACTGGCTTGGTTTAGCATATTATTTTGTTTCATTAACAAACAAATTAACCAGGTCTATAAATGACAGATTCATGGCGAAATTAAATTTTTTTGGTGTTTTTGTATGCGAATCTGGATTGGCTTTAATCAACAAAATAGGTCAGGGCATGCAGATTTTAATTAAGATGCATGGGCAAGGTAGGACACCTGCGGCCTTACTGAAGTGTTGAGGGCATTTGTATATATAGACTTCAGCAATGAGACCTTGAATCAGAAGACCAATCTCTTCTAGGTTTATCCTATGCAGGTAAGTATATTTGGTATTCCTAATCATGCATATGAAGACTTTGAATCAGAAGAAGGCCAATCTCTTCTAAGTGGTCATCAGCAAGTCAAGGCTTATAGAGATCTACACAAAATAATAAATGCTAATGAAAAATATCTTAATCAAGTGTAATTATTAAAACACATGATTTCCATGAAATTTTGCCTTTGGTTAAAAATATTTAAGTAAACCCTCCAATTCTATTTGTTCATGCCATTCTGTATTCCAAAATAATAATGCACGCATTGATAATATTTTACGTGGACTTTTGAGAATATATATTATGCATTTCTTAAACTTTTATATATAATACTTCTTGATATTCGTTTCTACAAAATAAAACATCTTTATAGTTTATGTAGTTCTTCGTATCTTTATAGTATACTCCTTGTAAAAAAAGTTTGCTTCAATCTAAGGAAAAATTTTATTTATCTTCCCATGCATGCAACGATCGTTTCCATGCTGTGCATACATACGCCAGCCAGTGGTACTCAATTCACTCGTAATAATGAATCGTCCGTTAAAATCCCATCGATCAACTTCAGAATTACCGGAGGCTAGATAAACGATACATATAAGCATCCTTAAAGATTCTGTAAAAAGATTATAGATCTCACTCACAGTTAATAGAATACAACGGACCGAGATTTCAGGATTTTGAAATTGATTGAGAGAGAGAGAGAGAGTGGACCGGTTTGAAGTTCGAGGTGCATCCATTTTTCCAACGCCTGTAACAATCGAAACCCCGCAGCGGCGATCTCCGCCGTGTTCTTCTTTCGCCGTCTCTTCCTCTTCCATTTCCATCTCAGTATCCAACTATGGAAGCCACCGTCTCAGCTTCGAATCGTTGCGTCCCGGATCATCTTCCCTATGCAATGTTAATATTTTCTTTTTCGAGAATTTAAAAACCGTTGTTTCCTGTGTTTCTTTAATTGATTAGGCCTGGCGGCGCTTGCAGATGATCGCGAACGCCAAGCGGCACATGGCGGAGGAGGGCGGCTCGACGGAGGTGGCGATTTCTGATTACATCCGCACCAACTAATACTATGACGGGCTACCGCGAGCGGACGACCGGCTCCTCCCTTACTACCTCTGCAAGCTCACTTGCATGGGTGAGTTCGTCCAGAGCGCTCATGGTCGCTACCTGACGACCCACGACGACCGAGAATGTTGGAAGTCTAAACCAAATTGCATTTTAATCACCAATCTAAATGGTTGAAAGCCTAAATCAAATTGTATTACTTTGGTCTTCGTCATGTTGAATTAAATTAAGTAGTGGCTAATTAAGTTATCATAATTATAGTACATGCATTTGATGTAATTAGGAAGAATAAAATTATCTTTGGACTTCCTTTTATCATGGCTATATAAGCCTAGTTGTAGAATAGAAAAGATAAGACGAAAAAAATTAAAATTTCTGCTTTAGTTATATTCTTTCTTTAAAGTGTTATACTCCTCTCTCACTCTTTAAATTCTACATCTTCTTCCCCTTTAGAGAATGGCACCCGCCTGCCATGCAATGGGTCGTATGGATCGGCGTCGATGTCCTCCTCCGTGCTTAAACGTCGCGGCCGGCTTCCCAAGAGGAGCAGAGGTCCTCAACGCGGATTCTAGCCGGCAATGCCGCCACCGCCGCTGGTGGTGGTCGAGGATGGCGACGACGACGGCGCCGTTGGTTCCTTGTAAAGAAACAAAGCCGAGATAGAGAAATAATTGTTTTTGGTAATGACTGCCCGCCGCACTTATTCCCATGACCATGACCAATTGGAAACAAAGTTGAAACCTCTGCCAGTGACCGGGGATGAGTACAATGACAAAAGATTACAGAACGTACGTACTCGCCCTCCCTTACCCAAAGATATCGATGGCTGCCAATGTCGACGGCCATGGCGGTGAGGCTCAGGGTGATGAAACAGTGTTGAATATGGGCTCCTAAAAGATTCATATAATTTTGTAAAAAAAAAATAAGGTGACGTCAATTGATGAAAGTTGACTTCAAAATCAAAATCTACGTGAATTTGGACTATTAATTTACTCAAAATTAATTACGAGTGAATGAGAAATTAATTATTTAAAATCAGCTGAAAATAATATTAATGTTATAAAAGGAAGAAGATGAGGAATAGTCTCATATCAAAAATTCCAAATAGCATTTGTCTGTGTTAATGAAGTTAACATAAAAAAGCACAGATACTCTCTATCGGGCAAGCAAGTGCTCGGACCTACGAACGCGCGCACGCAGGCATGCGATGCTTTGTTGGCGCTCTGAGGAGCTTAAATTTATGCTTCATGTGACATGGTAGTGTCTCCGTGGCACATGGGTGATGTATCGTGCCTGCGTGGCACTCAGTTAGGATAGAGAGAAATGATTGAAATATTGATTGGGCGAGCGGATGACCACCGTTGGATCGAAGAGGGGTGATGAATTGCAAGTGACACAATCTGAAACGTTGATCGCGATTCTTTGCGATCAGACCGTTAGTGGTGAAGGTTGATTTGGAGCATCGTATTGAATGGATCACTGCATCCAGATCTAGTGGCTGAGATCAAAGGGCTATCTGAAGGGTTACAACCCTCCAGATCGAATGACTCAGACCAAAGGTCATAGCCACTCACCAAACGATGTCACACATCTTCACCTTGTATAAATAGAATCCCCTAGATGTTGGAATTCAATCAATCAATTCAATTCAATCTTCTAGCATATATCTCATCTTCTGCATCGAGAGTCCAAAAAGCCTACGAGAAAGTTTGTCGATATCGGAATTTGAAGTGTTACTATTTCGAGACGTCGTCGTTGTATCTTGGGAAACGAATTGCTGCTATCCGTAAGCACCTGTAGCGGAGCAATATCATTTTACGGAGATAGTGTTGAACACTAGCCTCGATGATCTGATATCATGTTTGCATCCTCCCCGGCGGCAATC
>JBAMHZ010213034.1:0-14233 GCA_037177395.1 Alpinia galanga | reverse complement strand
ATTCCTAAATACTATTATGATTTAAATTAAATTATAATATATATAAATTTAGTTTAATTTAAACTGATTAAAATAAAATAAAAATTCAATTTAATTTAAATTTATTTGATACTAATCATCACTTGTAACTTTAATTAACCATAAACTGACTTTTACTCAATCTTAAATTTTAAAATATTAGTTTAGCCTAATAATAAGCATTTATAACAATCAAAATATTGATAATAATATTTTTTATAATTAGTACATTTTATATTTTAAAAAAGTACCAAAACTCTATCATAGCAGTACAACACAATGATATATCGAAATTGTATCATTCCGGTCATAGACTGAAATTCTGATACGGTCCAAAATTTTAAAGCTCTCCCAATTTTAAATTATTGCAGGTGGTATGTATTGAAAAGATCATACAGGAGTACAAGTGCAAAGAATAATTTTAATGCAGAGTTTGATGCAAATTCATAGAAGCATCTCAGTGATAGTTAAAAGAATAGCCTTGACAGCAACATTTGTGTAATTTGTGTAAATGTCACAGCATATGTATAAATAATTTTTTTTTAAAAAAATCAAGATTCTCTGGTTGATTAATACTGTTTTTCTAATGCTCATTAACTACTAACATTCATGTAGTTTTGGTTATTTTTCAATCAGTGTTTAAATCAACAAAGGCACAGACTAGCACTAACCTGCGAAGAGAACAAAGTACATCTAGTAATGGCTTCCTCGTTCCACCTTACAAATTCTGTTACTATAGTAACAGATATCTGTTGGATTGGAGGACTCGCTGCTGTTTTTGACCTTGGGATAGTACCAGTTGATTCAGATTGTTGCTGGGCTTCAGCACGTAACTCCTCCATCTGCGGTACAAGATAGATAACATTTATATACCGATTATTGACAAGAATCCTTCGATTCTTTGTAGCAGAATAATGACTATTTTAAATCACAGGTAATGTAAAACCTTTGATTGATACATTTGTCTGAGGGACGCCTGTTCATACTCTGGATACTCATCTTTGTGTGAAAGAAACAGTGATTCCATAAGACCTGGAACAGAAAAGAACACAGTTGAATAGGGTAAGTTACTAAGACACGTAATAGGAAATTGAAAATATTGAATTTTTGCATTTCATGCTGTTTTGCACATGTTTGCATGGATAGAATAATAAAAACAACACATGGAAAAAAAAAACAATATGCACATGACTTGCCCCAAGACATCATATGGTTGGATCAGGTTGTCCTAATTGGCATAATGTCAAGTATACCAGAAAATATTGAATCTCCAAAAGTTGGACAGCACACATCAACATGACATAATTAGGCAATCTTGGATGGTAACCACAAAAGAGAAGGTCCAGCAACTATAATAATCTCGTCTTCTACTTTTATAGGTAAAAGAATAAGATTTATTAGAAGGTTCAAAATTTGATTTCAGTGATGGTTTCATCTAGGGATTAAAATGTCATGTCATGCTAGTCGGCACCGGATCCATGATTGCAAGACCGCCGCAATCTCACAGTGGCTTTACAACATTGCGAAAGGTGCTACGACCCTCCCTCCTTCAGTGACTTCTGCGCGGGTACCGAAAGTACCACGATACCCACAGCTCCCTTCGTGGAGGGTGTTAAAGGCACTGCAATACTTACGGTGCCCTCTGTGAGGGTACAGACAAGTTGTGACCCCCCTGCTGCACACTCCACAAGGACGCAAAGAAGCCGCAACCCCTCATGACATCCTTCGCAAGGACATTGAGGTGCTACAATCGCCTCCACGAGGTTGCAACAACTGCCATGATTTTTTGATTTTATTTATTGATTTATTTTTTAATTGTATAAGTTGATTTTTTATTTTCTTTAAACATCTATTTATTTTTCCCTATTTTTTATTTTTTATCTATTAATTTTTTCCCTCTTTTATTTGATATTTTTTCGCCATCAAAATAAACGAAGAGAAAAAAAATCTCTTAAGATAAATAGAGGAAGAACAAACCCTCTTAATATTCTCTTCCCTTAGATAAAAAAATTAAATATAATATATTTTCTAACTTTATAAAATATATTGTTATCCATATATTAAATTATTTTATATATAACCTGAATGTAATTTTAATTGATCTAAATATAGCTTAAATCTTTTTAATGGACTTCACTATTCTAAATCGACTTTTAGTCAATAAAAATAAAATATTTCATGAATATTATTAAAACTTAAACTAACATTTCTCATCTCAAATAAAAAAAGGACAGTCCGGTGCACGAAGCTCCCGCCATGCAGGGTCCCGGGGAAGGATCCATTGTACGCAATCTTATATTGCTTTTTTTTTGCAAGAGGTTGTTTTCAAAATTTAAACCCGTGACCTCTAGATTACAAAGCAGCAACTTTACCGTTGCGTCAAAGCTCCCCTTCTATCTTTCTTTCAAAATTAATCAACAGAAATCATTGTTAATTGGAACAAATCCAATAAATTATTTATTACTCTCATTGATATGATTATTATTTATTAATAATTTAATACATGCACATTTATACTTTATATCAGTAATCTACTATTACCGACTAGTTCGATGCATCCAATAATAAAAATAAGATGATATTAACAACTTTTAGTATGATAATAATATGTCATTACTAATATTATGATAATAGCTTGTATTACTAATCTAACCTTACTAGTTCTAATATTTACCTTTTAAAATACATGTTAATTATATAATATATGATGAAACATACTGTATAGTCTTAATATGATAGAACATAATTTGCTCACACATGATTTTTTTTTCTTTTTCTTAACGATTTTGATTTTCCACTGATCCAATGTGATTGAAATTTAGGTTTTTTTGAATATCTGATCCCCCAATATTTAGGCTTTTTTTTATTTTACCATTCAATCGTGATACCACCGCTGTCAATTTTGGCAAAAGACACGCCACAGTAAGCAATACCATTAAACAATTTTTGTCTATGCAACTTCTAATAAGAGTTTTCACCAGTAAACCAATTTGGCAGCTTTTTTCACTGCCAAAGGAAAGGCATTCTTAGGAGATAGATAATCACGCACAAACTTCATCCACATGACTAAGTAATGATCAAGTATTCTCATGAGATGGAAGAAAGGATCTAAAATCAAGGGCATCCCATGTGATATGTATTTACAATGTTCCAGCATTACCATTACAGGTATTGAACCAGGCTAAAATGGCTTCACAATTTATGATTATAGTCCTACCACTCTGGTCTACGCAGCCAGATTTACATGCGATGGTAGGATCTCATGAGTAACAAAAAAGACAGCGTAGAAATACATATTGGTGCAAATAAGATTTATATATCTCCAGAATAGTATAATATTGTCCATTTTGAGTCTAAACCCTCGTGGTTTTATTTTTGGGTTATACCCAAAAGACTTCGTTCCAATGAAGATATCTTTTCATTTTATAAGTCAATGATCTTTTCAATATCTTACCAATGTAAGACTTTAATTGTACTCCCAACAATCTCCCTCAAACGAAGGACCATATTGCCCCCCCCCTCAAGCCTATTTATCCTCGAAGGACTTCCTCTGCTTGATGTTCAATCTTCAACCCATCAGGTCTTTCTGTCAACTGTATGGTCCTCCTAATCCAGCTTGACTTCCTGCCAATTGTCCGGTCCTTCTAATCCATTTGGACTTCCTTCATGGTATCTATTTCTCTTTATCTAGACACGGGAGCCTCCACTTCCTTCGTTCAAGGCTTATGGCTAGACATGGACCATTGGCTCCGATACCAATTGTTGGTGCAAATAAAATTTATATATCACCATAATGATATGATATTGTCCACTTTGGGCTTAAGTTCTCATGGTTTTATTTTTGGGCTATACCCACAAGGCATCATTCCAATGGAGATATCTTTTATCTTATCAATGTGAAACTTTGATTGTACTCTCAATACTCCCAACGTACAGACCTCTGCTATTGCCTAGCATGTAAAAGGCCTAAAAGCAAAGCCAACCCATGAAACAATTGACAAGCTGTTTATATAAGTGATGGTTCTACAAACTCACATATTTGCAGCTAGTCTTTCTGTTGAAGTCAACTTTTTGAGTGGCTGCAGTAAAGATTTCATGAATAATGAACTAAGCAAAGTAATGTAGAGTTCTATAACTACTTTAATGTTATTGAATTTCTAAACTATCCTCAACTTCTTTTCCTTGCTTTTAACAGTTTGCTTACTTTTATGCTCATTTTAGGACAATTTTATTGCCAGGACCAATAGAGTGAGCTTTGTATAAGGCCTGTTTTAGCTTGAATGGGGCAATTTTCAACAACAGATGCAGTAGCCAACATGGCATCTAAACCTTAAACAACTCAAAGATGAGCAAATAAGTAAACGCTTGAACACATTATGGACAGTTACAAATGTTCCAAAAAAGCTTTATCCCCGAGACATGGTGATATCATAACCCAATATGCCTCCGATCCTCAGCCTCTGAGGAATCCAAGAGGCTGAAACAGAACACAGATTGTCCAAATAGTCATGGATTTAGCACTTTATTGATTATACCAATTTAATATGTTACAGGAAACTTATTATGTGTCAAGGAAGGAATTTCTATTTCATAGGAATAACATGCTAATCAAAGCAAAAAAAGGAAAAAAAGAGAGAGCTCATCACTATCTTGCAACCGCCATTATTCAAAAACAATTTTGAACTGACAAGAACGGCTCCAATTTGCTTTGAAGCTATACCTATGCACCATGCATTTTGATCTGTACTGGATAACTTTGTCATGCAATGCTAGTTGATAGACAGAGCAAAGCGGCTAGTTACTTTCAGTTTGGCTGATAGATAGACACAGTTAATATTAACTTTGCTTGGACCATCTCTAATCCAAAATGGCCCAAATGTAAAAGGATCTGGCCCAACACCTAAAGCCCCTAAACAATGGAAAAGTACAATGCACAGAAACTAACGCATTGCGACACATGAGATTTTCTTTGGCAGACATGAGAATTGAACGTGGTGATGCCACACAGGTATACTGTAAGAAAAGCATGCTAAGTAACCATTTGAGAACAGAATACCTGTTAACGATGCTGTTTTTATCTGGATAGACAATATCACCAAAAGTTGCAAGGGAAGCATCTATCGTTGAAGGATCATCAGTGACCAACTTAGCAAGCCGATCATCAACCCAATTAAGCCTCTATCACCAAGAAAGGAGTTACATAGTAAGGAAACCGAAAAGTTTGTAAAGACAAGTTTTCAAAATGGATCAAAGAAACACACAGCACTCATTGTATAGTGTGTAGCAAGGCCAACTGCAAGCAAATCAATTCCATTAAGTCTTTCACCTGTCAAGGCCAAATATTCCCCTACAGAAAGATAATAACCAGAATGTGTTTACTCTTGGGGCGAAAAAAGAGAAGGGAAAATAATTGGTCAAGAAAGATCCAAAAGAATGTTATAAAAATGCAAGACCAATTTAAACAATGCTATAGGGATACCAACCTTGCTAGCTATCTAAATACACAGGATATCCATGATCACATAAACTCTAGTAACCTCCACTTTATCCAGATTCTTTTGTGTTAGAAGAAACCCATTGAGGCCTAAATATTTATAAACTATATTGCCATAAAATCAAACAGCTATATAGTATGCAATCACAAATAAGGTATTTATAGGAATACTAGGAAACAGACAGTGTAAAGAATCAGATATTGGCAGAACGAACATACATAGAGGATAAAAGAATTGTTATGCAACATGAGTGTAACATAGTAAAACGGTCATACCAATATAACCAGTTAGATGTGACAGGTAGAAGGAAGCTCCAGCATCAGGATGGAAGCCTATATGAATTTCTGGTGTAGAAAATATCTGAAATTGTTTAAGGAAGTTATTACTATTGAAAAAAAAATGTAATAAGCCACTAAAAACAGTTGATCTGACTATTAAAGGTCAGGTCCCAAACATTTGTCTCGGAAAATGGATCTTTAATTGTCTTTTATTGTGCAAGGAAAATCAAACAACCAGCTTATCTTAAAAACTAAAAAAAGAAATTAAAAATGGCTCACAACCCAATAAGTATCATTGTATCAAGAACATAGAACACATACAGTCTTATCTGTTGCAACACGAAATGCCCCAGGAAAGGAGACTCCTGCTCCACCCCCCATGGTAATACCATCTAGGATAGCCACCTGCATGAAATGTTAAACACCAGAACTCTTAAAAGATAAAATACTAATATGGAAAAATATAGAATAAAAGAAAGTATGACAAAATATAAAGGAATGGGGAAAGAACAAATTTTATATGCGAAACATTATGCACACAAAGCATTGTCAGGAAACAAGTGTACCATAATCATGACAACATATTAGCAGACAAATTATCAAATTGTGCAGTAGCTGAGGTTAAGCAAGTCAAGAAGATGAAACAAATAAATCAAATAAAACTAACTATGATCATGAAAAAGATCTTCAGGATCTGAAAGGGCTCTAGTTATCCTTTAACATTACCAAATTCTCTAGAGTGAAACAACACCTCAGAAAATAACAAATATAGCAGAAGTAGATGCAATGAACATTTTTTTGAACTTTTCTTCACAGGTTAGATTAGAAAAAACTCCAGAGAGTTTTATATAACCAAATACTTGAGAGATGAATCTAATCTTCTACCTTAACAACATTTAAACCAAGCATCTGATTTTGGGGTCAGAAAAAAATTAAAATGGTTTATAATGTTTGCAATAAGAACACCAATCCTCCCATTTCCAAACCTAAACATTTATGAGAAGCAAAGAGAAAACTTAAAAATATCTAGATGCAAAATTACAATAAAAGTTTGAAGAGTTTCAGGTCACACTCACATGAGGCTTTAAATAAGTCCCTAAAATGTAAATAAACATGTATAGATTCCTGAAGAAGTCCTTGCAATCTTCCACCTTGCCTGCATGAGAAAGCTAAAATGTCACAGGAAAACCACAGTAACTAGAAAAATAAATTGTCAAGATAACAACTTAAAAATTGATGGATATGGTCAGACACAGAATTAAAGCAAAATCCAACAGCCAATGTTTCCACCAATATAAGGAATGGGGAGTAGATAGAACCATTAAAAGGTTATATCTTGGTTTGCATATAACAAGTATTGAAAGTCACATGCACCTTAAGGTGCTAAGGTCTTTTGCCCCTTAAAAGTGCTAGGGGAATGAACGGACCAAGAGGAAAATGGGAATTGTATGCATATTCTATAAATTATCTGATTCAAAAATAGTTGAGTAAAACATGGCTTAACAATTATAATAAATCAATTGTGAATTAATTAAATAAGTAAATTTAAGTTGGCCATTAATATCTATGTATAGTAGATATTATACTAAACAATAAGTACTAACTATGAAACTAATATATTCTATAATACTATTGAATTCAAATTGACTACACAATATAATTCATTCATTATAATAGCCATACATATTTACAATTAATAAAATAAATGAGGCTTCTTCTCAGCATGCGCTCGCCACTCGGCCAGAACCTGGCAATAATCTTACTGAAATTGAAATTCTGTCGGATCGCGATCGGAATATGACCCGATCACGGCCATGATCTGGCCAGAATCCAACTGCAATCTGGCTAGACTCCGACTCTTGCCGAATTGTGGCCGGATTCTGGCCCAATTGCAGCCGAAATTAGGTCAGATCATGGCCACGATCAGTTGCGATGTTGCGGCTACGATCTGAATGAATTCTGGCCATGATTCGATCGGAATCCGACTACGATCCGGTGAGAGGGACTGCGGCAACGACTCCGACAGGTTCAAGAGATCGACTATAGCACCCATCAGAACAACGATGTGCGGGAGGAAGCACTGTGCATTCCCAGTTACTATGTAGTTCCTCGGATTGGACGATGGAGAAGCAGTCGCACACGGACGCACAGAGATGGATTAGGCAAGACAAAAACCCTCAATATATAAATATATTGAATTAGATAGTTATATAGTGATATATTTAAAAGGTTGTTTACCTTTTTTTCTGTCCTATTCCTAGATTCTACTAGGCACGCCTACTACACCCGCTATTATCGTGCCTATAGCCGCCAACATCAGCCTATCGCCTGGCACTCCTCTCTTACCTTTTCTCACTCCCATACGAATTTCCGTCACACTCCCCTCTTTCTCTACTCTCCTCCTACTGTCACTCCATCGATTCTTCTTCTCTCCCCTCCCTCTATTTCCATTGTGTTACTGTGTCAGAGTTGTTTCAATGTTGATCAACAAGCGGAATGATAAATTCCATATGTGCTGAACAGCACTGCTCAGCACCAGAAACTATGTGGAAATTAATGCATTGACAACCAATGCTAAAAATGTCTGAACAACTATTAATATTATTGAACTTTTAATATTATACCTATGCAAATGGAACAACAGTTGATATCTTGCTGCGTTGTTACTGAAGTTTTAAAAGGGAAGCAAACTACTACATGTTATTGTCTTGTTTCCTTCTTTCTGCTCTCTTTATCCTACTTTTACTTCCCAGTCAATAACAAGTCAGTGCAACATTAAATTTCATTGTTTTATCTTCAAAAGAATGATGCATTCTTATGTTTTCTATTCGTCTATGTTGTCTTACACTCATAACCACTAATTTTTTTCCATTATTTTGTTTTTCTCTTGCCGTCCCTACATGTTTGGCAGAAGGAGAAAAAACAAATATGAAGCTTTCAATGTAAGGTGTTGATCTTATTTAGCTACTGATATACAGGTTCCCAACATGGAAGACTATTCACTCTCATTAAGCTCTAACAATAAATCATAAAAAAGGACACTTAAAAAAAAACTACCACTCCTAGTAATCATCTATTTCTACCATTTGTCATATATTTGCAGCCATGAATGTATTGGGCATAACACTTAAAGATATCAAAACACTAGATTTTGCAATATGGCGAATTATCTCTTCCGTGTTATTTTTTTATTGCCATATCATACCAACACCTCACTTGTGTAGATGCTTTCAAAGTTCAGGGCCTACCATAAATCATTTGAGGATGATCCAAACCAGGAGCATACCTTCATTAATTAAGTGATAAAGAGCAACAACATCGCCACCAGAACAAAATGCCCTGCCATTGCCCTTCAGAAATCAAAAGGACATGTAAGTTTCAGTTTTGACAATAAATAAATAAATTTCTTAGGCATGAAAGTCCTCAATAATAATAACAATAAAGTTTTCCAGAAGATGGTCCAATGCAAACAAGAACTAACTTTCATGATAACAAACCCAATATCTGTGTTATCCTCCCAAGACTCATATAGTTTCTTCAACCGAGATGCCTGCAAAATAGAATAAAACAACTAACTATATTCTCACTCAAGCAACAGAATGAACATAATCACATTAGAAAATTACCATATTGGTTGTGAGGGCATTGAGATTAGAAGGTCGGTTGAGGATGGCAGCACGAGCACTTGCCTTACCCTCCACAAGCACCTGCAATTCAGAAATAGGAACCTAGAGAAGATGTCAAAATGAGAGTAACAAAAAAAGTTAATGATGGAGGCTGACCTCCTTATGGGGTTGATTGTCATGGGTAGAAACAGGTCGTGATGTAGTAAAGAGAGGACGGCAAATGGTGGAGATGGACCTCTGGGCTCGTGCAAGGGCTTTGAATCGTTGCATATCTTTAAGCTACAATGATTACTGCCCATCCATCACATAGAGTTCCATAAGTAAATAACAAAAAGTGATCTATTTATTTATGACTTTGAACAAGATTTTATTGATGAGCTATATTTTTAGGCCCATTATAAAGAAAGAGAGCCAGCTTGAGGAACCATTGTAAACAAATTAACTTAATCAAGTAATCAAGGTTGTAAATGAACTATTGTTTGTAAACAAGCTAAATATTACTCAACAAGAGTCAGTACTAAAAAATAACAAAATGAAACATTTTTAACTTGACAAAATAAATAAGCAAGTTTGAACTCTATGAGCAAGAGCAAAGGTAGGTGAAAGAAAATGGGATAAATTAACCCCATGTAATACTTGAAAGGCATTTATAATATACTTAACAACAGAAAATAAAAACTGAACTCATCATATTTATGTATTTGACACCATTAATTGAAAGATATATAATTTTTTAAAAAGATTTTAAGAAATTCTATTGGTATTTGATTATGTTTTTTGCTAGGACAGCTATATATTATTGCATCCCTTCAACAAAAAAACATGGCTCCATCATTGCTTATAAGCTCAACTTATTGATGTTGATGAACAAAAATTGTAAACAAGTCATGAACAAAGGTTCTTTAATCCTTATTTGTGAATATTTGATGAACAAAAGTATGCAAAAAGGTGAATAATTTGATTTTTGAGTTCCAGTTTTGAGGTGTTAATAATATTGAAATTTGATTCCTTTTTTGAGTAGTTTGTTATTTTGAATTGGTAATAAAGTAATAGTAAAAATTCTTTAGTCTTTGGGACCAATTCTATATAAACATCATTGTCTTACCTATGAATTTCCCCTCTAGGTGAAGTTAGGGTATCCATGGCATACAATGCCTAAAAGCCTCATGAACAATTAATCTCTATAGGCTTGTCCAATGCTAGTTATTTTTCTTATTTATTTTGGTTGTTTTTATGCAATATATAATATATAAATAAACAAACAAGCCTGTAATATTAAGTTCACAAACCAACCAAATAAGTTTACAAATGTAGAGAATTCAAACAATCACAAATTAAGAGTTCGAAAACATCTAAATGAACCAAGCTCAAGCCAATGTAAGCTTGGAAAAAAAAACAAACTTGAAACTGTTTTAGTAACTTGGTTCATTTTAGGCTCAACTTGGCTCAGCTAGGTTAGCTTATCAAACAAGTTTGAATATCATCAACCTTGGTTCATCTTGGCTTGTGCTCAGCCCCACTTGCGATCATTCATTGGAATTAACAACTCGCTCATCTAAGGGAGGTTATTATAGGTCAAGGGAAATTATTGTAGATGAGATAATGTGGATCAAGAGTGAACACAATAAATTCACTCGATTAACAATAATCCTAAATTTGTCATTTATTCAATCAAAAATTGAATTGAATAAAGTAACCCAATAAAACTTATGCAATTATAAATGAAATAATAACACTTTTATTTAAACAAATAACAATCTAATAGTATTGAGCTATCTATACTAATGATTTTAATCGTGTTTATAATATATTTTTATAATTGATTATTTATATTAATAAATATGACATTAGTTGTATGTTGACTTATTAAAAATTAAATGTGTAATAACATATAAACATTATTCTTAAGATTTGAAAACACCAATTGTAATTTCCATGTGAAATCATATTATTATAGTTTTTTAAAAAAAAATTAGTGTTTTCACAAATTCTGATTTCTTGGTCCTACCATTCAAATACAACCAATACTTGAATTCATTAACTATCATAACAACCATGGTTCACTTTTGCAGTCGGCTCAAAGGGTGTGGACCGAAATGGAAGTGCCAACAACAAATGAAAGAGGATAACAAATAAGCTTGCTTGCAACAAGAAGAAACCAATCAAAAATCTAATGTAAATTTATATTTGAGCTTAATGGATGCACACTTTAGAAGTTCACACTTGAATAAGAAAAAGCTCATATCCACACACTTGTGTTAAACAACTGAATCAAAATAAAGTTTAATCAATAAGACACTAATTAAATTAGAGTAAGAATTAAGACCTTTGCATGGGTTGTAGGACATCAAGATAAGAAGGGAGGATGGGAGGACTGGGTGACCATGATAAGCTCTAGCATCAAACAAGAGGCAACAACAAGTGACCTACTGAAAGAGGGAGTTTCAATTTGTGACTCTCCAACATTGACAACCCCATTATGTAGAATGGTGTGAGTGGAGATGATCTAATGGCTAAATGATCCGGTAGTGGATGCACACGAAAGACTTGTTGTCAAGAACTCTAGAAAGATGTGGATCTCAATCTCGCTTGGGATCAAGGACTGCATGAAATTGACAAACGTGTAAGGAATTAACAAGAGGAATGTTGAAAATTGGAGACATCAAGCATGAAAGGGGGGAGCTACTAAAGGGTCCAACATGTGATGAGGGTTGCCACCGAAGACAATGGGTTGGTTATACACAACTTCCCAAAATACCAGAACTCGACCCCTTTTAATTAAAAGGGCATCTACACAAACTACCTAGCTAATTTTGGTAAAAGACTATCCCAACCCTCCTGTTTATTTAATAGAACACCTGCCAGGTATTCAACCCTATCAAACGTCAAGTTGGATAGTTCCAGATACCGGAACAAACTGGTACCCAATTAAATGGATCAAAAAAAAGAAGAAGAAAAGGAACAAACCAAAACACAGAGGTTAAACTTAGCTCGAGAATCATAATGTCTCGCGAAGATGAGAAACCTAACTAATCTGTCTAACTATTCATTTGTCACCGTAAAAAATATAATCGACACCAGAATTCTAAGCCAAAAAGGATCCTTCTTCCAGAAAAATCATAAAATGTTTGATTAAAGAGATTAAAGAATATACATAGTTCTAAAACAGACATTAAATACAAAACAAAATGATTTTCTCACCTGATCCTGCTTCGATGGAGTTGAAGAAGAAGAACTTCGTTGTCTGAGAAAATAGGGCTGAGGCTGTAGCAGCCAGAGGAAACGGGATGTTGTGTGAGAGAGACGGACGAGCAAGTGAGACCGATCCTTCTGCAATATCAAGGAGGAGGAACGACCTGCGATATCAGAGAGGAAGACTGATCTGCGGGAGAGAACACGATGGCCCAGGAGGGCGGCCGTCGAGAAGAACTGGACTAGGGGGTAAAGGAGAGGACTGAATTGTAGGGGAGGAGTCTGGACGACAGACCGAGTCGGTCGACCACCGGCAGCGTGGCTGCGGGTCGGAGATCGCTAGAGGGAAGGGTCAGTGGAGGAGAGTGAGGACTGCGGCTGGCGGCTGCGGTTCCGGCGAACCATGCGCGACGAATAAAAATAGGGAAATTGCTAAAATAGCCCTCTATTTTTTTATTATATAATTGCTATTATTTTAACGTTGGACGAGGAAAAAAAATAAAATCTAAAAAATTAAGTTAATAAATCTCCTTAACTTGAAAAATAAAAAGTATCTTAAATATAACTCAATTAGAGACTCACTCTGTTTTATCCTTAGCACCTTTGTCAATCGATTTTACAATCAATACAAAAAAAGTAAATCACAAGAGCACTTTATACTCAACCGAGAGTTAATGTAGTAATAAGAGAAGAGATATTCTTAAAAGACTTATAGTCCTTAGAAATTAACTCTTGCTCTCTAGTACAATTATACTATCGTGCTAGCAACAAGGGCCTCTAGGGACAACTAGAGACCAGTTCAATCATTCTATAAAAAGTCATCATCTTCTTCAGAATTTAATTGGATTATAAAATTTAAATATTTAAATTATAAAAAAATTATTAATTTAAATTAAGAAAAAGTTTTATCGAAAGGAAAGTTTTGTTTTTATTTTTGATAGTTTGCTGAAATCATTTATGTTTATTATATTCTTTTAATTAAACATAGTATATTAGAAATGACTTTTGTTTCATTATAAAATATATTTTGTCGGTGCATGAAGTGAAGGGTTAAAAGTTACGGGTTATCTAATATGTAAGTTAAGATTAGAAGAAAGTCCTAATTGAAGCTAAGCAAAAAAAAATCTAGTTCGTGGAACTAAACAAAAGTCTCTAAAGGTCGAGAACATCAAGTGGAAGTCCTAGGGGTCATGATACTGGGCAAAAAGTCCTAGTTAAGAGGACTAGGCAAAAGTCTAAACGGTTAGAGAACCAAATACTACAAAAAATATTGTCTTTTGCAACAAATTTTGCAATGAATTTTCAATATAAATTCATTGCAAAAATTTTTGCAACAAAAATCTCGTTGCAAATAAGTCGCTGCAAAAAATTTACGACGAAAAATATAAATTTGTTGTTATTTTCCAACGAATAAGGATTTCGTCGCTAAATTTATTGCCAATTAGAGATTAAATTTGCAATGAATATAAAATTATCGTAAATTTTTGCTATGAAATTTAATTTTCGTCGTAAAAATCAATGACAATTTCAATTTTTCGTAGCAGATATCTACAATGAAAATAAAATTTTCATCGTAAACATTTGCCATGAAAATATATCTCATCGCATATTTTCCGATAAAAAA
>JBAMHZ010212927.1:0-14234 GCA_037177395.1 Alpinia galanga | reverse complement strand
CAGTTCCAAACAGGAATGATTAATTGCAGCGACCTTGTGGCTCCAAGGCATCGGATGCATGGCGGCCGCGACCATCTGAACAAAACGAGTATGAAGGTGCTAGGACATTCGACTAGCGATCGAGATGAGATCGAAGGGATTTCACACGATTTCCCCGTGCTGGTTTGACGTGACCTTGATCCAATCAAGCCCCCACTCCTCCCCCTCTCGCCCTGCGAGCTTAAATACGCATCTTCCCATGGCGAAGCTTCCCTCAACTCGACCACGCCACCGTTTGCTTTCATCGATGGCTCCCGGAATTCTAATGCTCTGCGGCAGCTGGTGCCGGCGGTGCAGACCGATCCTCGTGATGCTCGCCATCGACGCCGCCTTCGCCGTGATGAACATCATGATCAAGAAGGCCCTCGACGCCGGCACCGACAGGCTCGTCCTCATCACTCTCCGGCAACTCGTCGCCGCCATCGTCTTGGCGCCCATCGCCTACTTCCGCGAGAGGTTCGCATGCTCATCCAAAAATGTATATGAGCTTTTTAAGCGTATATATAATCGATATAATGCGCTTGCGTGAATGTGTCGTCTCAGGAAGATGAGACCGAAGCTGACGACAGAGATCTGCGTTCATCTTTTCTTCGGCGCAGCGCTCGGGCAAGTTATTTGGAAATTCTTTTCTTTTTCTTTTTCTTTAAATGCTAGAAGAAAAAAAAATGGAATAAAATATCTATCATCTGTCAACTTTGATGGTGCGGATTGGATATTATGTGACATGGTTGGACAGGACTTAGAAAGGTAACAAAAAAAATGGTGTAGAATTTGATTAGTTTGCTTGAGCGGGATTTAGAAGGTGAAATTTTCTTGAATTATCTGTGATGTTCTTGATTTGGGCTGCAGAGCTGCTCTGACGCAGTACCTCTTCCTCGTCGGATTACAGTACACTTCGGCGACCTTCGCCTGCGCTTTCGCCAACATTCTTCCCGTTCTCACCTTCCTCATGGCGCTGATCTTCCGGTGAATTAATGGGCTCTCATTTTGTTTGCCGTGGCTTTGTTTATGGATTTAAGCTTTGTGTGGTGCGGCAGGTTGGAGACTCTGAATCTGAGGGAGGCAGCGGGGATCTCGAAGGCGGCAGGTGCAGTCGTGTGCATCGCCGGCGCGTTGGTTCTCTCGCTGTACAAGGGCGTGGCCTTGACGCAAGCGGCCCCCGGAGGACACGCCGGCATGGGCGGAGGCGGTTACAGCTCGAGGCAGCGCACGACGGCAACTTGCACGCTGTTCGCGGCATGCCTCTGCTACGCCTCGTGGTTCCTGGTCCAGTCCAAGGTGGGGAAGAAGTACCCGGCGATCTACTCCGGCGCCGCGATCACCTTCCTCATCAGCTTCCTTCAGGCGGCGGCGCTGAGCTTGGTCCTCCAGCGAGGCTTCTCCATGTGGCTTCTCAAGTCCAAGTTGGCCATCGCCACGGTGCTGTATTCAGTGAGCAACGCTACCACTGCAAAGCAACTCAATCCCTCTCGACTCAAATCCAACTAATCCAACCTCAATTGCAGGGGGTTGTGGGATCGGGCATAGGGTTCTCGGCCATGTCGTGGTGCGTGGAGAAACGAGGCCCTGTCTTCGCTGCCGCATTCACTCCTCTAATTCAGATACTCGTTGCAGTCATCGACACATCGATTCTCCACACGCCACTTTACCTGGGAAGGTAGGTACTTCTTCCTCATCCTTCAGCAGTAAAAACTGAACAAAACTAAAATGCTTTGGTTTCACTGTAAATTGATTGGCGCAGTGTTTTGGGGTCTGCTCTGGTGATCTCTGGCCTATATTTTGTTCTGTGGGGGAAGAGCAAGGAGGCCCAGGCACAGACGCAGACGCAGACGCAGACGCAGACGCAGACGCAGAGGTGTGAAGTGAAACCGACGGAATGCAATGAAGAGAATAAAGTGCAACAGCAGCAAATAGTGTAACTAATGGAATGGGAATCTACTGAACGAGTGGATCATTTGAACTGCACTCGGAGAAGGGAGAAGAAAGAAAGAAAGACAGTAGTGCTGTTTTTTGGCATCAAGTACGATCCTTGTCCGGCGGTTGTAAAGCCTGTTGTTTAGTTCCATGCTCTAGTTAGTTAATTCCTCGCACCAGAACCAAAAAAAAAAAGAAGAAAAAAAAAAATGCATCGTGTCTAGGTTGAAGGATTGTAAGTATGGATTTAGACTCACAAATAAATTCTTATAATAATTATCGTAAAAGTGCTTCATGTTTAAGGAATAACCAAATGGAGACGACTCGCATTACAGTCAGTTGCACTTTGAAAATTAATAAAATATTAAAGCATTTTGAGAAGGACAAAAAAAAATATTAGACGCGGTTGAGGTTATTTTTAAAATTACCCAATTAAAAGAATAAAGACCATCCTTCTCTCCTGTCGACACAGCAGCGCCCCTCCGTCATCTCTCTCTCCTCGTCGTCGTCGTCGTCGTCATCTTTCGTTGCCTCCGCCACCGCCGCCGGTTACGAACTCTTCGGATCCTACGTTTTTATTGTATATCACTGCGCCGGCATTTCTTCATCGTCCTCTTCGGCCTCGTCCTTTTCTCATTCCAGTCACAAGAAGCCATACATCATCGTCTCCTCCATCTACGCCTAGGGTTATTGCTCCGGCCGATTCAGACCAGTGGCATGGCTTCCTTCTGCCAGATCGCACTGCCTCATCCTCCCGCGCCCCATTCCAACCCCCCAGTTCCAGCCCTACCCATCCCAGCACTACGGCGGCTCCGTCCCTGCTCCTACCCACACTGCGTTCGCTGGTTCATTCGTCCACCCAGTTGTCCAGCAACAGTATCCGTATGCGCCTACCCTTCCACAAGCGCCGCCACCACCCTCGGATTCCTACGCCCCGTCGGTGTACTATCCTTCTTCGCAGCATCCGCCCCAGCATAACCAACCTTCTCACCCGCCTTCACCACTTCCTCCTCCTCCTCCCTCTTCGTCGCCGTCCAATCATTCTCTCCCACCTCCGCGGCCTCCACCTCTTCCACCACCTTCTGTCCCGCCTCCTCCCCCTCTGTCTAATCAGACCCAACCGAATCTTCCGCCCATGAACGTGCACCATCAGGGCACCACTAGAGTCGATCCTCCTGGCCACCAGCATAAACCCTCGCTCCCGCCGAAGCAGCAGGAGCCTCCATCTAGACCTGCTGTCGGGAGAGTCCCTATCCATGCTGGAGGTTCAAATGGGGTATCTTCCACGGTTGAGACGGAGGAGGAAAGGAGGCTGCGGAAGAAGAGAGAATATGAGAAGCAGAAGCATGAGGAGAGGAGGCAACTTTTATTGAAGCACTCTCAAACAACTGTGCTGCAAAAGACCCAGTCGCTTGCAGGCAATGCAAGACCCAGTGGTTCAATGACCAGTTCTTGCATGGCAGATCGGCGAACATCTTCATTGTTGGTTACGGAGATAATTGAGAACCGCCTTAAGAAGCCTACAACTTTTATCTGCAAGATTAAGTGAGTAGCACTTTCCATTTCTCCCTTAAATTTAAAGGAGTAATGTTTTTGGAGTAGAGATATCTACAACAATGATATAACTATTTTTTTCCCATTGCTAATTATGGTACTTATTTCCTAGTTTGTTTTCATTGGAGAGAGTTGAACTAGATAGTCAACGCCTATGTTTTTTTTTCTCAATTTATGGTATAGATGACTTGCAGAGGTTTTTTTCCTTTTAATTTTGTTTTGTCCATTTCTTTCCGATTTAATCACAAATTGTTGACTATTTTGGACAAGTTGGATAGTGAAGGCCAAATTTTTATCACCATCAATTAAGCAATGCAATACTTTCATAAACTCCGAATTTGGTGCTACATTAAAATTGTTTGGAACAGACAAACAATTCCATCAACCATTGTTCATTAATTGGAATGATTGAATGATCAACTCATTATTAATACTATAAAGTGGTAGCTCACTGCACGAAGTTTCATCCAACGCAGAATTTTAGGGAAGCATCGGATTACATTGGGTCTATTTTACGTAGCCTTATTTTGCATTGCAAGAGGCTTATTCAACGACTCGAATCCGTAACCACAAGATCACACGGTAGCAACATTATCATTATGTCAAGACTCCCTTTTCATTATCAATACTATCAAACACAAAATCTCTATTTTTGTTTGCTCATGAATCTTGACATGATAGCACAAGCAACTTAGGTTCTCTTAAGCCTTTAACAAATATGTGGCCATCCTTGACCTTGTTGGGCGAGTGTCCTGCATCTTATCTAATTGTGAAGTTAGGGGGAGTTTTAGACTACTTAGTCCCACATTGATGGTTTTTGTGTGCATATGCTTCTTTAAGTGTTGGGTTGCCATCTAAGTGGCTAGCTATTTTGGAATGGATTGGGTAGTTTTTAAATTTTATAATATATTTTTTATAATTTTCATTGCTGAATAAATAATAAAAATAGTCTGTGCAAGATTTTCCATAGAGTTTGCTATGCCTATCATTATGAAAATAGATCACTATGGATATTAAATATTGAACTACATGGTCATCAAATCCATAGATGAAAGTTATATGGATTAATTTGGGCCAAAATGATTTGACTATATCTCCTAAAAGATGAAAATTATTTATATTAACTTATATGTAAGCAAATAAATATTTACTTTGTTAAATCTACAATTAAGTTGTTGAGATTGTCTGTCTAAATGAATTTGAAACAATTATGTATGATGCTGATCTAAATACTGAATTTGCTTGCTTATTTAAATTATCCTTAGTTTGCATGGAATTTCTCCGATGAAGTGATTTTTTTGCTTTCATGGAATTTCATGAAAATATTAATTTTCTAACTCACTAGATCAATGAAGCTTTGCTACATTTTAGAAGGATATCACCTTTAAAAGTAAAGTCAGACTTCTTTTTTGTTGTTAGAGACTAAGAAATAAGGTTGGTGTCATGGTATGTTTTAATGTACCAAATTAATCTATTATTTCCATATAGAAAACACTTCTGAATGGTTCTGAAGCATTCTTCTATACAATCAGATTGAACAAAAACCTCTCATGTCCTCCTAGCAACGTTGCATGTCCTCTATTCTACTGCTTTATATTTAAGCCATATAAAGTTGATTCATGAAAGATGAAATGGAGAGGATCAGGGTCAATCAGGGGTTCTCCATAGCATCGAGGTTGCAGTGAGGCTCTTCAATTGTGTTTTTAAATAAAATGGCCTTTGCATTTGTGTTTTCTATTTTTATTTCCAATTATGGGAAAGGTCAAGCAACAATACCAAAGGCCTATACCTTGAATAGATATAGAGGGTGGCTAGACATTTTGGTTATTTGAAGAAGAAATATTTGAAATTTTGAACATTAATCTCATTGATCTCAGAAATAACATATACAATATCATCAATCGAATCACTTCTTCGAGAAATATAAATGTCTAATCCATATTAGTAAATATCCTCCTTTTGCCCTGCTCATATGGTTTACTCATCTTTGTGCACCTTCAATCCCACAATTCATTCCCCATTTCACATAGTCTTCACTGTTGCAGCTACTGTACGAGAATCAGATGTTGTTCATGTGCCCATAAGGTCTTGCTTATACCACTTCCTTAGAGGGATGACAACCAATCAACATTTTGGCCATCCAAATCCTGGATAGATCTAGTGTTCTAGAAAAGGAAGCAATTGGTGGCCTATCCAACAGGCTCAAAGGCCCCATTCCAGGACTTTCAAAATAAGACTTGTAGTTAATATATATCTGTTGATTATAAATTTAACTGTAATATTTATCTTTACTGATTGTGTATTTATAACTAACTGTACTATGTATCTTTATTGATTATGTGAATTTATAACCTATACACACACACAAATATATCTTTAGATAAATAGTTACTATACCAATAATATTATAAATAGATATAACTGGTTATATTTTCTGCATATATACAAATTAAGGAGACTCTCAACATATAAAGTGAATATAGAAAATTATTTTCTTTGTTCAGGAAAATTAAAGAATGGTAGAGCAATCTATAATTTACCTTCTGTATGATATACCATATGATAAATAATATCAGCCTCTAGTTCTTCAAGTAGTAGTGCTTCTAAAGGAATAAAGGATGATGCTGAAATCAAAGTATGTCATAATTAAGTGGTTAATATTTTTTTCTAGTGATAGCAAAGTGAGGGTTGCTACGCTTATATCATGGATACTTCGAATTGCATGCTAGTGTTGGAGAAGAAAGAAAGACTATGGAGGAAAAAGAAAGTATGAAATTTATGCTCGTGAGAATTGAAGATAGGCTACGACAGATCAATAGAGAATCAAAATGATTTTGCCTCTCCAAGATCCATGATGAGAGGATGCAATTGCATGGGAGGGTTATAGTGAGACTACTATGGGGTCAAAAATTGTATTGTGAGGTTACTTAATGATAAAATATGCATGGTGGCTAGAGCTCTTTCTTGATCACTCAATTAGAAAGATGTTTCATATAGTTTAAAATTTCGCACTGTGCCTGGTGGTATGGGTGAAATTTTTTATTGTGTTCGTCGTTTGGTACTGGGTGCCACGACAACTCTGTAGGGTCGTAGATCCATGGGGTTGCAGAGGCTCTCGTAATTCTGTGGTGACCTTTGCAGGATCACAATGTTGCAGAGACTACTGCAATTCTACGGTGACCTTTGCAGAATTGCAGCGATCTCCATGATATCGCGAAGATTGCCACGATTCCGCGGCAACCTCTGCAAGGTCGCAAAGGCATCACATGTTTTTTTTTAAAGATTTTTATTTTTAATTAATATATTTTATATTTAAAAAATATCGAAACTATATCGGCATAGTACGATATAGTACTAAAACTGTATCATTCTCGTCGTTGACTGAAATCTCGGCATAAATTGAGATTTTAAATCATGGCTTCACATATATTGTCTTTCCTTCCTTAGCGTAAGTGTAAGACTGGACTAAAATTGATAAATATGCTCTATTATTTTTTGTACTATTTCATAGGAGATATTTTTCCAACAAATCAGTTAGGGTGGGGCATGTGCCCCACCTATTCCTATTGTGATGCCTTGTCCAAGCAATAGGAATTGACTGAACTTGCTCGGTTGACTGCCAAATTGGTAGGATAAATGTCACAGACAGCATGTGACAGCTCGGATGACACTAAGGCTAAGACATGTCACAGTAGCTACCAGTGTGAACACAGAATTCCAAGTTCTTTAAATACAGCCTTGAGAGATAGTGCAAGGTGATTTCTGGTTGATGAGAAGTGGTAGTAGAGAGAGAGAGCAAAAAGAGAGAATCTTTGTTGCTGTTCCATCCCTTCACCTCAGTAGCCCACTCCGGCTATTCACCTCAGTTCTTCTTCTATGACCCTCCACATTTTTACCCGACGTCTAACTGACACTAGTTAGTGTCACCTCTGTCTAATACCTCAATCAAATTCCTCTATCTTGGCCCTACAAAGGACATGTTTCAACGAGTTCAGCTAGAAGGTCTAGAACATTTGTTGGATCCGACTTCAAGAAATTGGAGCACTAGGTAGTGGCTGAGCTAGGCATGGTTTAATCTGTTACGTCTCTTGCATCCTCACCAATTTATCAGTGTCTCAATTAAGGAAACAGCTATTTGTTATTTGTTATAAGATTCATAAATCAGTTATCTAGTCCTTAAATTGGTCAGAGATTCATGCTTCCGTGATTAACAGGAAAAAAGTCATTTTCTTCCAATTTTCCAAGGAAATGGAAGATATGCCAATGTTGTTTTCATATTGTATGCAAGATCATAGTGTTATGCAAGATGATAATATACTGCAATATGCTACAATATTGACTGGGCATGAATATATCTAGTTGCTTCTGCCACTCAGAAACAAAGCATACTGTGCACTGTGATTTAGGAGCGATTGTGAACTTTACTATGCTTTACAGTTTGGTAGACTGCTGATTACATGTGTCATATTGATCTGACGTGTAGAGTATAACAACTACAAGATATTAAATTCTGTGATATGCTTTTTTTTTTTTTTTGCTTTCTTTATTATATCTTCATACTAATCATTTTGTACATTTTCTTGAATGCAGATTTAGGAATGAGTTGCCAGACCCAACAATGCAACCAAACTATTAGCTGTAAATAAAGATAAAGATAGGTATGAGTCATTTTCTGTTTTCAATGTTCTGAGGCTTAGTATTAGATATAAAAATTAATTTTCCATAATTGGTTCTCACTTTAATGTGTTCGTGTAGGAAATTTAATGTTTGTTATTGTGCCTTTTTCTTGCTTGTTTAACCTCTTATGGTTGAAATTTTTTATTGCCGATGCAGATCCATCATTTGTAATTGTTTCATCATTATGTTAGTCCCAACTATTTGGGGTTAGCTAGATGGATCTTATCGACCTATGGAATTTTATGCAAGACTAAATCACTAGTAATATTCATGTCTCATGAATCACTTTTATTTATTTGTGCTATTAGAGTTGTATTAGTTTGTATATACCTTACACATTCAACCATAATCAATTCCACTTTTCTAGCCAGAGAGTATATAGAATTGTTTTTAAATATGTCAATATCATTTTAA
This sequence comes from Alpinia galanga, assembly GCA_037177395.1. Taxonomy (NCBI): domain Eukaryota; kingdom Viridiplantae; phylum Streptophyta; class Magnoliopsida; order Zingiberales; family Zingiberaceae; genus Alpinia; species Alpinia galanga. Next base: position 5,636 of record JBAMHZ010212927.1, on the reverse strand, counting down.
TCTATTTTCTCTCATCTTATGATGTGTTGGAGCTATATTAATTTGTCTTGCAGTAGTATTTTATCTTCTATATTAACCACGCTTCCATCATAGCAAATGTTTTTTCTTGCTACATTAAATCTTTATGTGTTGGTTCTTAATTGCTTAACGCTCTTATTCATAAACATCGTACTATAGTCTTATAAGATTTTCCTTTTAGCGTAAGGGACACAAAGATATGCATGATAGTCCAGAGTTTTCTCTCATTTTAATTACTATTTCTAGGTGCTCAATTGCTTTTGCTTTCTGTCATAATCCCAATAGCACAGTTATTAATTGTGCCTATAAAGATTTTTATTTGTATTATATTGTGTGATGAAAAGGTTTTTGCAGCTCAAGTGCATTTTTCATATATTTTTATAATTTGTAACTTAATTTCTTTGGACGAATAAAAGTGTGTTCATATGAATGAATGAATTTAAATATTTGTTGTTCACTCAGTGCAATTACAATGCTAGATATGAAGATCAGTTTGTTATGGTGAACTTTCCTGGAGATCCAACAGCTTACTTAGAGAAACATAGCAAGTTAGACAGATCTGGTTGCAAGGAACTTCAATCACAGGTTTGATTGTCTTCTTCTTTTTCTATGGGTTGGACCTACGTGCATACTTTACTAATTGAAAATTTTCCAGCATTTGTTTTTTGAATATTTCTGTGTGTTCTTTTTTTTTCTTCTGAAAAGTAAATTGTTTCTAGAATCTACATATCCTTTCAAGTTAGTTTTAGATTGAGTACTGAACTGTGCCAGTAAGTTGTTTACAGTAATCTAATTGGTCCATTTTTACTTCTTTTCAGCATAGGGGAGATATAAGTCTTGAGATGTGGGCCATTATAATATTTCTATGCTTAACTGCCTAATTTTCTTCCTTTTTTCTGCAAATGAAGAGCAAATTAGATAAAAGAAATTGATCCTTTTGGCCTATCCTTGTGTCCAAAACGAGTAAGAGAAAGTATTATTCCCTTTATCCAAACAGTGTGTGAAAGACAAATGCAACATTTATTTTTTTTCTCCGAGTAAAGAATTATCAGGTTATTTGTAGCATTATTTGAAATTCAGGATAGTTATAGACTTCTAGTTTTGGGCCTCAACATATGTTTGAGATTGTACAGGTTAGTGGTATTCAGGTCCCATATTAAGCTTCACCATAGAGAGAATGTTTAAACTGGGACATAACCTTGATAATGCAGTATGATTTCATTGTTATTACTGCACCAGTTTTCTAGTAATTATTATATAAAGGGACCTTCTTCCTTTATTAACTCTTCTCTACCTTACATTTGTAATTATTTGTAATATGATGGGTATCAAAGACAATTCACACTCAGCGGACTTCTTTGTTTCAAATTGCTAATTGCATAATATTGTGCATTATTTTAGTCTTGCGTTCTCATTTTTCACTTTTTTATAGGCAATAATAAGCGCTTTATAATGAATGGATCATATCCTAACATTCCTGAGAAATTCCTAGCTTACATGATTCCTGTACCAGATCAGGTACATTTTTGGTTATTTACTCGGTTTCTATAAATCTTTGTCATTGTGCATATCACTCAAGTTGGTTGGGTTACCAGCTATCAGTTATGCACTGTGAAACATTTGTTACCTAGAAGTTAGTGGATTACATTGGTGCCCCATTATACAGTATATTACTTCTATAATGTTACGATGCTCATTCTAACTGGCAGTTGCACAAGGACGAGAAAACTAGAAATGAAGATTCAGCATACATCTGGCACGGGGAGTATCACTGGGATGTAAGTTTCATATCCTCTTGTATCTGACTATCCATTTCATTTGTTTATGTCATAGACCACACATACACAACTATTTTCTTGGTTTTGCTGGATAAAATTTGCTTCATGACTGTCCAAGGTCACATGATACTATTTCTTAACATACTGTGTTACAGGTTAGGGGTGAGGATACTAATGACCCAACAACATACCTTGTAACGTTTGGAGAGAAAGATGCACTCTATTTGGTATAATTTTCTCAATTTACTTTTTTATTCTGAATCTTTGGGACTGTTTTGATATATAATGCTTTGCTTCTTGTTATATATAGCCTTTGCCTACCAAGATTGTTTTGCAAAGAGGATAACAGAAATAAGGCCGCTTGATGAAATTTGCCATCAAGGGTGATTGTTAGAAAGAAATCAGATAACACAGCTGAAGAACCAAATGAATATGAGGACCTTCTGGAAAATGGTATGTCACTTCTTTCATTCCTGATGAAATGCATTCCTGAATTCCTTCTATCTTGCTACTTAGTGATCATCATGTTTTCTAATTACACGTTTCTGCTTCTTCCATCAAAACTTTGTTGCTATCGACACTGTAGTTCTATGAATAGCTAGCTGTATTCAGCGTTTGTTGATCTAATTAATTTAGTCACCTATATAGGCTGTGCAGTTACATTCAGAGATGAATCTTTATTATCAAGATTATGAAGCTTAGCTTGATTAAATTAGAACACCACTTCAAAAGGTTTATGCTCAATTCACACGATCATTTGTATCACTACAGATTATGAATTATTCTCTCTGGCACAAAATCTCTTATTGTTATTTTGTTCTCCCCACATTATGTGAGATTAATGGTGTGTTTATTCTTAGAGCTAACCTAAGCAGCTTTGTCTTTATGAGTTTGAAATTGTACTTTCAGGAAAAACTAAATGGCTTGAAAAGAAAGAGAGGAGATTCATCAATGTACAAGGATGGCCTTGAGGAACATCACACATTTCTGAGAACAAATGGCCTAGATCAGTTCAGCCAGGAGGAAGATTTGTCTGATTGAAAATCCAGTGATAGCATCTGTTACTTCTGTCAGGGTTGAATAGAACTGAACATTTGCAAACGTAGGCCAATCCATGGTTCAACAAACCTATACCACAGTGGATATTTCACTTCAAGAGACGCAAGTCACATAAAAGATGACCAAAAAAAAAAAAAAAGGGTTAAAAGACAGGACGCACTGGTGGTAGAACATCACCCACATTTTAAAAAGGGTGAAAATACAGAAGCCAATCACGTATTCATACTTGAAAAGTATTATCTTCCTGTTTGGTTATTGCATAACAATCTTTTTTCCTTCCGATTAAAATTTCTCTTTGAAGTATCTTATGTATTTAATCCTCAAACAGAAAAGTTGAGGCTTTGTTTTCTTGTGACCCTTCGGGTGGTTATGAATACAAAGATGCTTGCATTATAGGATCTTGCAAACTGAGTCAAATATGAATACAATTTTTGGTCTTCATTAACCAAGATGCGTTCTTTCCTTGCATAGCAGTTATGTTTATTTGAGGTTGTGCTTGCCTTGCCTACGACCCTTCGGTTGTGTACTTTCTTTGCATTCATAACTGTTACATTATATTTGGATATGTGCCAATTGAATAAGCTCACCAACAGTCTTAAATGGTTAAAGCAATATTGGGCTCCCTTTATCCGTATCGTCATTATTTGTTTGCCCTTCATTCCTCGGGCACTAATAGTACTCTTTCCTCCACATTCAGAAGAACTAAATTCAACAATAAATTGTGCAAGTCAAGCGACGCTTCCGCCTGTCCATCCATGTAACATTACGATTCATCCGCAAGCTTCAATTAACAGAGTCTCCCCTTTCTGCAAGAAAGCGCTCCGGCGCCGGAAGTCAACGAGGCCACCATCACCGACGGCTTGGCCCCGAGACTGGAAGCCCTGGCGTAGCTGGCCGACGCCCCTGCCCCCGACGCGGTGAAGTAAGCACCGTTCAACAGCGAGTCCCCCTCCGACCTCCAATTCCAATTCTTCCATTCGCTAGCATCCGTGTCCACCCTCTTCGTCACCTCCTTTGCGAACGGATTCGCCGGAGCCAGGTACCGATTTCCCTGGCTGTTGATCGTCGGGTTCGCACTTCCGCCGATGGCATACATCTCCCAGTGAGTGTAGTCGTTGTTCACCACGTGGAAGTAGCCATGCCTGCACCTCGGCATCCTCTGTTTCAGTCCCTCCCCGAAATGGTTGAACGCGATCGTCACTTGCATGGATTTGTCCTCGTCGTAGGAATCACTATGCCCCAGAAGCATGACCTCGTTGTGGTGCGTGAAGTAATTGTTGGAGATGGTTATGGCCGTGGAACCCATGACGGCGTCGACGAGCCCGTCGGCGCAGTTGGAGAGGGAGCAGTGATCGACCCAGACGTGGCTCGAGCCGAAGATGGAGATGCCGTCACCGTCGGCCATGGTGCGCCACCCGTAGTGCGACGGGGAGCTGCGGACCATGGCGTTGCCAGTGGGCCTGCAGTCGTGGATGCGGACGCCGTGGATGATGACGTTGGTGACGTACTGGACGGTGATGCAGGCGCCTCCAGAGATGTGCACGTCGGCGCCGCAGCCGTCGATGGTCTTGAAGCTGTTCACGATGAGTTCCTGCTTGAGCACGATGACCATGTCGCGCTGGAACGTTATCCACAGCGGCGCGTCCTGAATGGCGGCGTGGCGGAGCGTGCCCGGGCGCGGGTTCACTGGGTCTTCGTCACGGGGGTCCGTAACGACGTAGTAGTCGCCGGCGCGGCCTCCGGCGGCGTTGCGGCCGAAACCGATGCCGCAGTCCGCTAGGCGCTTGCGGTCAAGGTGCCAGTTGGGATCGCAGCGCCAGCAGTCGTCGATGGGGTTCCCGGTTCCGCATGTCGACAGATAACCCAGAGACCTCCGATTTGTGCTGTTCCTTATGCTCCTGCTCAACAAAATAACACAGCATTTTCGACAAATGAACGAACAGCGAAAACAGAGGAAGTCTTCAAATTTACATGTAGACGGTGGCGGCGACCTCCTCCGGGTCACCGACTGCAGAGGAAGCGCTCGTCGAGTTCATCGTCGTCGCCGACCTCAAACTCGTGCTTAGAACTCCGCTGATCCTACATTATGAGCCAAAGAAACCAATTCTGTCAGATTAGGTTCCGTTCCGAAACAGAGGAAAGGAAGAAGAAACCAACGAACCTCGAATTGAAACGCTTGTTTCGAAAACTTCCTTCCGAAACAAGAAAGATTCCAAGGAGAAACACCAGGGAGAGCAACGATCTCAAACTATTCGCCATTGCCGAAGAGCAAAGAGGCAGCTAAACAGAGGAGAGAGGAGCTGCGAAGAAAGCCGCCGGGGAAACGCCTTTTATAGTAGCAACCTCCGCCTGCGGGCACCATACCGTTAGAGCAGACGTTAAGACGGCAGCTTCGCATCCGTCGTCCACGTCGGATGTCGTAGCGGAGGTCCACGGGATTGGCGATTTGTTTCTTGTCGTTGACCGTCTCAGGGATTCGCCGCCATCGATGGTGCCGTCAATTAGGGACAGGTACGGGCCCACCTCATGGCGTAAGCAGGCTCCGTTAGATTTCGCATGTGAACAGGTCCAGCACCCGATCTAACATTTCAAATCTTGTGAAAATTAACATCGATCAACGGTAGTAATGAAAACGGATGCGGCAGAGGAGAGGAGCTGAGGCATTTTACAGAAAATATAATTTGGAGTATAGTTCAATAATAAATTTTTAAAAAATTTATAGAGACAATTCTCTCGGTAGAAGTTTACCTGACGAATGAAATACAATTTTAATATTAAATA
>JBAMHZ010212819.1:0-14234 GCA_037177395.1 Alpinia galanga | reverse complement strand
ACATCTCCCTCCGCAGTTCCGGCGCATCCATCTCCGCCCCGTCCCACCTCCGCGCCGCCAATTACTTCAACTCACTGGCCGCGGCCGCCGCCCTCCCGGGACCCTCCCTCCGTATCCATAACGACTGGCCGGAACATAGCGGCGGCAGTTCCTCCTTCCCCTCCGAAAGACCCTCCTCTTCCTCCTCCGTGCTACTGAACTTCAATTCATGTAGCATCGGCCTCGTCGACGCCTCGCCAGAGGCCGATATTGGAAGCTTGAGGAAACGCCGGTGGGAGCCCGATCAGATCCAATACCAACAGCAACAGCAGCAAACAATTGCAGACTACAGCCAACAAGTCCCAAGCCCATCTAGAACGGTTTGGATGGTCACAAACCGTAACACCCAACAAGATCATATCAACCAGGAGCCTCCACAACAGCAACAGTCCATCTGGGCGTTCCCTCAAATGGGTGGCGACAGCTCCACGTTCAGAGGATCCACCGCACTCCACTTCCTCAATTTCCCACCCGCCACCACTTCCATGGCCCTTTTCCCAAACCAGCAACTAGGCATCGGATCCGCCTCAGCTGGAGGCGGCCTCAACATCTACCGCTCACCCTCTACAGCCTCCGAGGCGATGGCCCCGTCGTCCACGTCTGGCCACTACCAGGAAAGCGACCGCCATGACACCGTGAGCGATTCCTGATTAATGCATAGGTGTCATCCTATCCTTTATGCATCCATTAATTGTTTTGATCATTTCCCCTTCTCCTTCGGATTATCTTTCTGATTCTTGAATATGATCTCGTTAATTCGGTTCTTTTCTTCCTTGTAAAAAAGAAGAAAGTTTTGATGGCTTTGCATGCTGGCTTGATTTCTCGTTCTCTATTTGTTAATTTGGTCCATTTTCCAATTTGATGCTTCCTTTATTTTATGTTAAATTACTCATAATTTTTTGCTCGAATATGAGAGAGAGAGAGACGAAGAAGGGGGTAGAACAGTAAAATACAGCATGGAGAAATCAGCAGATGAGGTTGCTATTCATTGGGGGATACGGTACATGAGATCATGAGCTCAACAGCATGTCAACTGCACCATCCAACTCAGAGACTGACTCCCTCAATCATTGCTGGAATAAATTAATATAATGCTACTGTTACACTTGTGCATGGCTATGTTAATTAATTCCATGTATGGTCACACTCAAACGGCCACAATATGCAGCTCTCAGATTCAAACTCACCTTAGTTGTTACTGTCCTTTACAACTCTCCCAGTGTGTGTGTGTGTGTGTGTCAGTGCATGACAAAATACCAAATCACATAATTTCATATACGGAACAGTGCAAGGACTTTTGGTTTGTTGTTCTCTAGTTGTCAGATTGAGATTGAGACACATCCAAACCACAATCCAGCAGGTCGCAACGATAATGGCAACGAGCAGTCACACTCTACCACCATTGCTATCTTTTTCGAACTGAACATGCCAGTAATGGAGGCATAATAGGTATCCATGGAGAATGCAGTTGGGGAGCTATTATAGCCCACGCATATATGGTGATCGATGCGATAGTTGAAGGTTGAGATTATGCATTTACCTTTTTATATATGCTCTGTCTACATACTCTAAATTATAATGTCTGACACAGTTGCAGCTGCTTTCGGTTGAAGGGTGATGTCCTTAATGACTATCGCATGCCTAAAAAATTATATTCCTCAGTCACTATCCTTTCTTACAGGGAAAAGCTCCGTTCCAGGCTTTCATCGTCTGAGGCTTTATATTCTAGCTCCTATATATCATCTCTGCATGCTGATGCTCACCACAGATATTATTTTCCTTTGATACCATCATCATCAACAGCAAATCCAATATGTTACATATATACATACTAATCCCATTTAAGATTCTTATTTTTTTTTTCTTTTTCAGTGTCTGTAACTAAAAAATTATTTAAAAAAAAAATCCCAGAACATTAATGTCTTTGGATTTTGCGCTATTAAAACAAAACCGAGAGTGAAAATGTATTTCAATTTTCAACCTTAAAAGAGTCCAATATTTTGTTTTGTTTTATTTAACAATTTGATGAAATTTAAATATTTATTGTAAGAAATAATTGCTGTGTCAAGAAATTATTTTCTATCGTATATAATTTTATGATTATATATAAGTGGGACAAAATTTCAAGATTTTGTTATTAGTATCTAGTTTTCTTTCTTTGATTTAATCCTCTTATTTTGGACACTGGCGCAGTGTTTTATTCCTTCTTAATAATAAAATGGCAGGGGTGGCTCGCCACGAATTTAGTAGGAGAATCTTCCACGGCCCCATGCCGCATCCCCAATAGTTTATCCTCGTATGACCCAATCACTGCACCGACGTCGTCTCCGGTGGACCCTATTACGATTCTGAAAGCAGACGGACAAGGGTAAATTACGTCGGTGCGCGTACATCGACTCTTATTTAATGTGCATTAATCTCAGCTTTAACGGGGTTTAGCTACCGACGTGTTTTAAATTACCCAAGGAGGGGAAGAGATTTGCAGAGGCGCACGTTAGCAAATCGCAGGGGAAGCCCCAGCATTTGAATTCGTCGTCGCGTCTCGCTCTCCGCTTCCCTTCTTTCTTTCCTCTTTTTTCCCCTTTTTCTCTGTCGGCAGGCGGAGCTCTCGGTCGGAGCTTGCTTCCCTTGCGTGCGGGCGTAGATCCTCGAACACCTTGCGGTTCCACCCTGCGGTTCCACCCTGCGGAAGTCCTCCGTAAGTTTCGCCGATCAGTTGCTCTTGTTCGTCCCAGCCGGGTGGCCCCAGATTCAGGCACTGTCGTCGTAGATTAGGGCATCACTCAGATGATCCTCCCATCGTTTTGGAATCGAGTTCTTGTTCATCTCGCTCTGTTTCGGGGAGTTTTGGAGTTCAGTTTGGGAAATACCCGCTTTTTAGGGTTTTCGTCAAGATCTCTGAGCTGTTTCCGCTGTGGTCTCTATCACTAGCATCGCTCTGGTTGTGGGAACTAGAAATTCCGCTTAGGATCGCGCGCCACTTCGTTTTTCTTTGCATTTTGGGGCGGAAGAGTCCGGCATTGCAATACATTGGAATTGGGAGACCTTATCTGGAGCTTACACAAATATCCTGCAACTGATTTGGTCCAAAGTGGAGGGTATGCTTGGATTGATGGGCGTGTCATGCTTCTTGGTTATTGCTCACGACTGGGTATAGTGAATTATAATGTGGAGTTTTTCTCCATAAACAAACGATATTGTGATTCCGTTTATGGGGCTGTGGAAGATTCTATGCAGAAGCCATTTATCTTATTGCCCCTATCCAGCCAAGGCTCGTTCATTGTGCATATGTTGTTTAACGCTGGTAGCCTTAGGTGAATGGCAGATCCTCTAAGAAATGGTCGGGTTGAGAGGGATGTTGAGCAGGTAGCATTCTAGCAGTTCCATTTTTTTTTTTCTGTTTCTCTCTCTATCTCAATTGCGATTATTTATTTTTCCCATTGGCTTCTTAAAAAAAACTGAGGTATTCCAATCTACTGTGCCAGAATACCCGAAATAAATGTAAACGAGGAAAATAATACCAGCAGTCTTTTCAAGTGTTGATTTCTGCATAATTTTAGTTTTAAACAATGAGGGTCTGGTCGTTGGGAACCTAAGAGATGTATCATGATTGTATAAGATCCTAAGGTTTGAATGGATTTGTGGACCATTCTCCTTCAATAGCTAAACTGTATAATAACCAATGAGGAACTCATCTTGGCAAGCCTTGTTTATTAGCAGAGACTGGATTTACCTCTTAAGTGTTTAACTAACTAAGCAAGATAAAGCTCCATGAAACCACTTCCGTGTAAGCAACAGAAGGGAGATTTTTGGATATCCTACAATATTTGCTTAGTCATATTAGGATATGCTTTTCGTATTTCAGTCGCTCTTCTATTTAGTCATTAAGGTTGTCCTTTAAATATTTTTGAAGGTCTCACGACTTGTCCAGTATAAGTTGCAGGGTGTTTTACTAGTGTTGCTAATATGATGCTTATAATGCTTATTTTTGGTGACACGCCGTTTCTTCTCTACCATTGTGTCTTAGTCAGAATCTCTTTTATTTTCTCCCATTACTTTGTCTCCTCCAAAGAGGAGCCTTGATGCAACGGTAAAGTTGCTGCTATATGATCTGGTTGTTATGTGTCGCGAAAATAACCTTGTGCAATACAAGGTGAAACTGTGCACAATAGACTATTCCCAGAAACCTCACACTGGCGGGAGCTTAGTTCACCAGGCTACATTTTTTTTACTTTCTCTCCTCACATGGGAAAAGATTGTCAATAGCACACTTACAAATTGACCCTCAATATTGTGCCTGCCAATAGGCATAACACTCGGCATATGTGACAAAACTTCTGTTTGGTTTGAAGAAAAATCTATATGCATTTGTACAACCTTGACAATTTCCACTTCATTTCCAGTATAGATGGCTATTGCATTCTGATGCTGTATCTTTCTTTGTTTAAAGGTTCTCTTGGATATCGATCAATCTGATAGTTCTCTCTGGGATCTTCAATATTAGTAACTCCAAAGTTAGTATTATTGTTCTAGTAGTGTCACACTCGCAAGGAATAATTAAATGAAAATTTATTTTAGTTTCCTTACCTTCAATGTCAAGGAGTAGAAAGGTTTCCAAGATAACATATGTAAATGTGTTCATATGCAGATACTCGCAACATATATAGAGATACCACCAGTCTCAAGAAAGTTCATATTTCCTAAATTTAATTCCTCTCCTAGCAGATCTCTGTAGAAATAAACTTAACTAGCAAAGGATTATCAACACATGGATTTCTTTTGCAATATTTATTGATATTGAAGCAGTGAGTTTAGTGTATTTCCTTGCTAAAAACCTTAGTTTAAGGTATTTCCTAGTATTTGTGAGTCTTCCTTCCTTATTTTGTTAGGTATAACCTCTGTTATTATAAACATTTTCATGCTAAGTTGACTTTAAGTGATTTAACTGTGAGCAAAAGAATAAAGGATTGAAGAGAAAAATTGAAGGGGGAGGCAAACAAAAATCTGCAGGTTGTTTACCTGGGCGAGAAGGAGAAAAATGATGATGTGATATATATATATAATGAGTGTTGATTCACAATCAGTTACTAGTTCCATCCTCTTATACCTCTATGCTCTCCTTCCTTCCTCTTTTCCCTTGGATATAGATAACCTAATTATGCTTTATCTCCCCTGGTTGACTGGCTGATATCCTATCTGACTAGTATTTGGAGAAAAATGTTTTGTTAATTGAATAGTCATGACTTTTAATAGGTTTATGCTAGTGACCTAGCTTCTAAACAATCAAAATATGTGGATATGTTCTATTTGCATAGACCTGCTAGATATACTATGTACCATTAAAATGACTGGGTATATGGTAGGTCAAAGAGCAAAGGGAAAAAAACCCTAAACACACATAGAGTGACCATCAGTCCTAAAAAAGTTACATATTTTCTAAATTTAGCTGCCCGCCTAATAGATCTCTTGATAAATAACAATAACTAACAAATAGATCATCAATATATATACTTATTTTTTGATTTTCAGTAATATTGAGCAGTGAAATTCAGAGTATTTATTCTTGCTATAGTCTTAGTTGAAAACATTTCAACCATTTGAATATTTTGGTCCTGGTGATATCTGTTTGAATCTTATAGTGATTTAATACTATTTTTAATTGTAGGGATATTAATAGAGGAAAAACAGAAACAGGAATATCAAATATGAACAACAGTGACAATATGAAATCATGGAAAATCACATGTAGGTAAACTGTAGGTACTTTACCATGCAATTCGAATTGTTACAACTAGGGACCTTAATCAGAAAATATTGAAGCTTACAAAGTACATGTCAGTTCAATTAGTAATTTAGGTAACTCATGCAGAAACATACTGATGGCATCATTTAAGAAAGCACAAGTTAATATGATTTTTTCACAAATTAAATTTCTTGGTGCTAACTTCTAAACAATGATCTTGCGCTCAACTTATGTTTTCTGCAACCGCATTTCCTTTATGTGCAAGGCACAAGCACAGTTGCATATGATAGGACCCCTTTCAGAGTCCTGGTACTATATTATTGATGCTAATTCTTTAGAATGCCCAGGCAATCACAGCCTTGAAGAAAGGAGCATATCTATTGAAGTATGGTCGAAGAGGGAAGCCAAAATTCTGTCCTTTTCGTCTGTCTAATGTAAGTTGGTTCATAATGTTTCATGGATAGTGTAGTATTTTTTTGCTTTTCAATTTTCCCTACTACCCAGTCCTTTTATGTGGTCACTAACTGTACAATTTTAACAAGTAATCATGCAGCTATTTTTGTCTAAACATCAGATTGTCTATACTCTGGTGTAATAGATTTTTATGATTATTTTGTGTTGTTCATTTCTCAGGATGAAGCTACACTTATTTGGTTTTCTGGAAGAGACGAGAAGCAACTTAAACTTAGTCAAGTTTCAAAAATTATACCTGGGCAACGCACTGTAAGTCTATTATCTTCATATGGGTTTATTCAATTTGTATGACTATCACCTCTTTCCTATATCACACATAAAGAGCTTGCATCGGACATTATCTTTATTGTTACTTTTTATATGCTAGATGATACATCCACTCCATTATTCTTTTTCTTCCTCCCATGCAAATTGCAGACAACATAAATGGACATGAAATTTTGCTGATTGTGCATTACTTGCTAGTGGTGAATTCTAGTATGCTTTATATCTATTTTATTATTATAATTATTATTGCAGTTGCCAGTCATTCTTCATCAGTGAGGGTTGAGCAACAAAGGCACTACATGAAAAGTTGCACTAAAGTTGAGAGTGTCTGCATGTTATTCATGAGGAGTTAGTTGTACTCTTGATAGATGATAAAATGCCAGAACGCAAGTTAAGAAGATATAAATATGTTCTGACAAGTTGAATAATTAGAGTTAAATGTATGAGAGTGAGGTAGTAATAAACTAAAGAAACTTATCATAGGCAACTCAAACAAATTGGATATTACTTATATTGAACCTGATAGCAGCGATAAAATCCATTTTAGTAGGCCTAAATAGTTGGGACATATGGCATGTTGTTAGGTTGCTGAGTAATGAATGACTTTATAAGGGTTTGTTTGTTTGTGTTTCTTTGAACAACAATGTTATTGAATTACTGTGGTATCATAAGAACAATTGTGAACTCCCTTTAATCTTTTCAGGCAATATTTCAGCGGTATCCACGACCGGATAAAGAATATCAGTCATTTTCACTTATATACAATGACAGATCACTTGATTTGGTATGTATTCTTTCTTATTTATCACTTTACCTCCTGGTTGGACTATTTTGTTTTTATATCTTCTAGAATGGTCTGTAGTTTCTCCTCTTGCAGTGACCATTTAATGCTGTGTTTGTTTTGGAAAAAAAGCACAATTGTCCATTTCCATTTTTGTTGATGAGAGAAATTATTTCTGATCACATGTGTTTATAGCAATTTCACAATAAAAAGTATGATTAAAACAAAAACTGTATTTTTTTAATTATTTAACAGAAGATCTATAAAAATTATTCATTTCATTTTTTGGTTCTACTTATTCTTGTAAAACTGCTATTATATGTATTTTCAAGAATATTTTCCTTTTCTTTGAAAAGGAAAAATAAAATTGAAAAATATTGTCCAAAATAAACACACCCTAACAATATATTGCACAGCATGCAATTAAGATTATGCACTTTCTAAAGTGTGTTTCCTAATAAACCATCCACATTTATTTCCACTTCACAGATCTGCAAAGATAAGGATGAAGCAGAAGTCTGGTTTGTTGGCTTGAGGGCTTTGATCTCAAATGGAAATTACCGAAAGTTGAGATTGGAATCAAAATGTGACAGGAGTTCATCTGATAGTCCTCACGCTTATTTTAAAAAAAATTCTCCATTTACATCACCCATCAACTGTGGCAGTATTTTCCATAAGGTTTGACAAGTTTATGCTTGGTAAACTTTTGAAATTTCATATTTTTGCTGCTTACTGAATATCTCTCGTCATTTTTTAAGGATTCCATTGATGACCTACAAGTCGATATTCCATATGTGAGCCAACCAATCAATGGTTTAGGAAAGGTGTTGTCCGATGTGATATTATGTACTGCACCAACAAAGGATTTGTTTCATTCAGACTCTCTGTGTAAACCTACTTATTCATATTCATCAGGAGCTACAGATGTTTCATATGGCCAGGGTTCTGTGACTGATACTGTGAGAGTGAGTTTATCTAGTGCTGTAAGCTCTTCAAGCCATGGATCAGGTCACGACAGCTTAGATGCATTAGGCGATGTTTTCATTTGGGGTGAATGCATAGGTGATGGGTTACTTGGGGGTGGATTGCAAAGGACTGGAAGTTCATCCAACGCTAATATGGATGCAATGTTGCCTAAAGCCTTGGAATCAACTGTACTTCTTGATGTTCACAATATAGCTTGTGGTAGAGGCCATGCAGTTTTAGTAACCAGACAAGGAGAGGTGTTCAGTTGGGGAGAGGAATCTGGAGGAAGGCTTGGGCATGGAAAAGATGCTGATGTTTCCCAGCCAAAGCTTATTGATGGTTTAGGTGGACTGAATGTTGAACTTGTAGCATGTGGAGAATATCATACATGTGCTGTGACTTTGTCTGGGGATTTATATTCATGGGGTGATGGTACTCACAGTTCAGGGCTCCTGGGGCATGGGAGTGATGCAAGTCACTGGATTCCTAAAAGAATGGGTGGTCCAATGGAAGATCTGCATGTGTCATCAGTATCCTGTGGACCATGGCATACAGCTATTTTGACATCTGCCGGCCAGCTATTTACATTCGGTGATGGAATGTTTGGTGCTCTAGGTCATGGAGATTGTAGAAGCACAAATATACCAAGAGAAGTAGAAGCTTTAAAAGGCATGCGAACTATTTGTGCAGCGTGTGGTGTTTGGCACACTGCCGCCGTTGTAGAAATTTTGGATGCATCTGATTCTGGTTGCTCTTCAGTAGGGAGAATATTCACTTGGGGAGATGGTGATAAAGGTCGACTTGGACACAGTGATAGAGAACCTCGATTTGTTCCAACATGCGTAGCTTCCCTTTCTGATAGTGTCTGTAAAGTGGCTTGTGGACATGACATAACTGTTGCTTTAACAACTTCTGGACATGTTTATGCAATGGGAAGTAATGTCTATGGACAACTTGGTAATCCAGAATCAGATGGTAAACTTCCTTGTCGTGTTGGGGGTAAAATTTCCAATAGTTTCATTGATGAGATATCATGTGGTTCTTATCATGTTGCTGTATTAACTTCAAAAACTGAGGTTTACACCTGGGGAAAGGGAGCAAATGGCCGTTTAGGCCATGGAGACAATGATGACCGCAATACTCCAACTCTTGTTGAAGCTTTGAAGGACAAACAAGTGAAGAATGTTGTGTGCGGTGCAAGTTTTACTGCTGTCATATGTCTTCATAAGTGGGTATGCGGTGCAGATCAGTCTATTTGTGCTGGCTGTCATCTCCCTTTTGGTTTCAGAAGAAAGCGTCATAATTGTTATAACTGTGGGTTAGTTTTTTGCAAAGCGTGTAGCAGTGGAAAGTCTGCCAAAGCTTCTTTGGCACCAAATGTTAACAAGCCATATCGTGTATGTGATGAATGTTATACAAAGCTTAAGAAAGTGATAGCCGATGGTATGAAACCAAGTGGGCCGAGATATCAAATTGGAAACCAGATGAGTGGTGAGCTGGCTGACAGAGATACATATGGTTCTAAAGTGCAAGGGCATTTTTCTAGTCTCTCCTCAGTTGAATCTTTTAAAGGTGGAAGCAGAGTTTCCAAAGAATCAAATAATGGTCATCGTCCAATCCTGCATCAATTGGGAAATTTATACCCATCTACCTCTTCAAAGTTTCTTCAACCATCTTCGAGGAAGATCTTTTCTGCATCTGTTCCTGGTTCAAGAGTTTCTTCTCGTTCATCATCCCCTACATCATGCAAACTAAGCCCACCTCACTTGGTACCTATGAGGACTGAAACTGATCTTACATGTTTGCCGACTACTGAGGATCTAGAACAAGAAGTAGCCAAGTTACGGGCTCAGGTACTTGCATATAACCAAAGTAACCTGCACATTATTTTATGAAACATTGAAATATGAATGTCAGTGTCACTTGCCTTGTGGACTATTGATTTCTCTTAGTATTTGCATTTCTTCTTATTGAATATGCAAGGGTCAACTGCACACATTTTACACCCTTGCATTTCTTCTGTAGGTAGATGAGCTAATGTCTAAGTCTCAAATTCTAGAAGTAGAACTGCAGAAAGCGTCAAGAGAGTTGATAGATGCAAAGGCAATAGCATGCAAAGAAACTGCAAAGTGCAAAGCTGCAAAGGAGGTTATCAAGTCTCTTACCTCTCAGGTACAGCTTGCTTTTCATGATACTCTTCTTATTTGAACCTCAGGGTTTGCAATGGTGAATGAGCAACCTCAAGTGTTCTTAATATAATAAGTTTTCCTCCAAAATATCAGACTAAAAGTTCCTGGTGTGCTTCATGGCTTCTTGGTTTCGTATGCTTGTTTAATCCCCACCATGATCTCATCCATATTGGATATTGTCTCCATTATATTTCTATGTAAGAAATCAAACGGTTGAAGCATCTAATTCACTGAACACTAATGATGAACCACACACTCAATACTTCTCAAAAAAAAAAAAAAAACTATTTTCTTACATCTAGAAATGACTACAGGCATAAATAGAAATATGATATATCAAATCAATATTACTCTCTTGTCATTCTTTCCTATTCATTCACCTAAGTAATAAAGATGGATTTCATTATAGGCACATGGTTCTTGCCATTGGGAGAAAATTAGCTAGGTTATTAATCAGTGGAACTTAAAGCATGTGCTTCTATTAATTAGTAGCTGATGGATCAGTTTTGTGTTTATCTGGGATGTTTTCTGACCTATTAGATTTTTTCTGCTCATATATGTATCAAACCGTGATGATGAATTTTTGTACATAGGAAGCAATATATTAAGATGTAGCATCTTTACAGCCGACCTGTCCATTGATCACTATTATTATCCAGTTTCAATGAGTTGAGCATTTTAAGTTTCCATACAACCCATCTACTGGCTTGTAGGTTCCTTACAAATGCTAATTTACTTCATTGCCTCCTGAACGATAATTGCAAATTGCAGCAAAGGTCTGTTCCTGCTGCAATATCCAATGGACCTTTTGACTATAATTTCCTTTTTATGCTTGGCAGCTGAAAGCCATTGCTGAGAAGGTACCGGAGGGGTTCCTGGTATCCAGTGATGAATATTCTTGTCCATCAGGTTCATCAAAACTTTATTCCCATGACAATAAGTCAACCAATTTGCTAGCTACCCATTTTCCCCAGTCAAATGGCTGCACTAGTAATATAGTTTTGTGCAATGGAGACAACAAAATGTCAGAGCCTGCAGAATGGATTGAACAGTCTGAACCAGGTGTTTACTTCACCATATCTTCTTTAAATGGAAGCCGTAAATGTCTCAAGCGTGTGCGCTTCAGGTATGTAAAATATCTCACCCATGTCACATTTCATGACTTCCATCCTCATGCATATTTGTCCTGATACTTCTTTGAGTTGTAATTTTAAGAAGGCACATCTACCTGCGTCCTTGCACTTTATATTCATAAGTAAACACTTTTATTTCGTTACCTGTATCTCTGGGATCAATCAGACTTGTATTAGTTGAACAAAACAAATTTGAGCTGGTTGGTCTGGTTTGTTTTTCAAGTTTACTTGGTTTCAGCTGCATGCGTTCCTTTGTGCACCTTCAAATTGCATTTCTGAAACATCTTCCTTTGCATTGTAAAAAAATCTGTCCATGTTTTATATGCAGTCGGAAAAGATTCAGTGAACAACAGGCACAGGAATGGTGGGCAGAAAATCGGTCTAGGCTTCAGCAGACGTACACTATTCTCAGTTGTGAAAATTCTGCATCCACATCATCTAGAGAAAGAACAGGTTGATTGACATAGAACCCATAGCCATGAATTCTCCCTCACCCCTTCCCCCTGGTAAATGTAAATATCCCTATCAACTGCCGGTGGGTGTTGAACAAAACTAGTTGATGGTTACATCACAATACAACAGTCGACTAGAACAATTATGGAAATAGCCACATGCAAATCATCTTCGTGGCCTTGAAGAATTCTTGTGCAGTCGGTTTGTCTATTTTGCCTCTCCTCTTTTGTTTACTCCATTAACAATAACATCCTGACTTTTTCCTATGAGTCTGACATGCTTTGTATCTTCCATCCACTCGTAATTTTATCTGAAGGCCACATCATTTTTTAAATCTTTTTTCTTGGATTATTGATAGCTTAACTATGGAGCATTTAGAAGGCAAGTTGACTCCCTTGCTAACGATGTTTATATTATTCTTCTAGTCGTTATCGAATATTATGGAGGCTGCATGTCCAAAGCCAATTCCTGTGGTCAACAGTTATAATACTGGAAACTTATTTGCCTATTTGTCTATAATTATTTCTTTCTATGGTAAATTTCATGCTTACAATCTTCATTTTGTCAGATAGGACAATTTTAAGTTTGGCCGATTGCTGTTTCTATTGGAAGTTTTCAATAACATCATTTTACCATACAAATTTTCATCATACTATTATTTTAACTCGTCTTGGCATTTCTTGTTAACATTTTCTTTTTCTTGAAAAGTATACAACAATCCCAATTGCGTGTGATTGAATTTATTGTTGTGATCTAGATCAAAAGAAATTGTATCATACCGAGTGAAAGATGACCGTCTAGTTGTTTTTTTTCTTTTTTTTCTGAGGATTGGTCTTTAGGTACCACAAATGGTTCTGAACTACCGCTATGTCTATGACAGAGGGCAAGGGGTTGGTTGACAGCCTCTCCTTTCTCTTGGTTTAGAACAAGTGGTGTGTTTACAGGTGTCATGGAGATGTAAAGTTTCATCGGGATGTTCCTTTTATGGAGCGCAAAACAACTTATGGGTTGCAGTAGTATTCCCAAGTGAAAGAAAGGGATTAAGGGATCTATAAGTGGATGAAATGGATGTCAATTTTGGGTTGGGGGTGTAAGGTTTCATCAGAATGATCCTTATTTGGGTCGTGCATGACTTGTTTAACATTGACATTCTAGTAGACCAAGGTTGCAATGGAATATGCCAACCACTTGAAACAAAAGGAAAAGGTTAATTCATAAAATGAATGCAAATCCTAACCTCAGGTGTAAAGTTTCATCAAGATGATCCTTATCTAAGACACGTACCGATTACTTATCTTGTGGCTTAGACTAATGTCGTGTGTTTGTGCTCCACATGTTATGTGGTGGTGGACGGCCAAGATTATAGTGGTTAGGTTAAATAAAAGTAAACATACGAGCCATGAAATAAATGTAAATCTTAGAATCTTTTTGAACGTCTCCATTGGATTAGCATCCAACGAAACGAGGACAAATCTATAGAAGAATGGCATGTGCCATTTTACAGGCCATTATTACATCTATAGTCAGCATTTTCCTGTGTATTTTAATTAAATTTTAATTACATTTTATTATTCTGATACCATAATCCCAAATTTGATAACATCGGAACTCAAGATTCTTTGATCATTTAAAAACAAAAATAGGTTTGATTGACGTAGAAAATTATGGATTTCATTAATGTATTCACATCTAGTGTAATCCTATACAAGTAAGTATCTTGATGATATTAATGTAACAAGTTTTTCTCTGCAAGCTTCTTTCTCTCAGTCTTCTTAAAGCCGTCAAGTTTTACAGTTCTATACTGAAAAAAACATATTCATTGTGCTAGAATAGATGGAGACACATCCCCGTTTTATATCTTCAATCTTAACCTCGTGGCACTTGGATTTTACTCCAAATATAGTACGGTTGACTTCAATAACTAAATAATGCTTCAAAAAGTATACAACACAACACAAGGTAATAATGAAAATCTTATAAAGCATCGTCTAATTTCCCGTGAAGGAACAAACTAACTTGATAAGAAAAATTACACAAAGAGGAACAAGAAATACTTTTCTAATTTTAATTCTTTTAAAAAGAAATAGAGTTCCCTTTCAACCGTTTAGAAGAAAAGATGTTGAGAAATTTTCACTAACATTGGATATCTAAAACCCCACTGACTGATCAGGACAAGGCTAAGCTTCCAC
>JBAMHZ010212605.1:0-14237 GCA_037177395.1 Alpinia galanga | reverse complement strand
ATTTATCCAAAGGAGAAGTTAGTGGAAGCTTGTTAGAGGAGTAATCCATCTTAAATTGTCGTGGAGTAGGAATGAATCTTCGAACCACGTTAAAACGGTTTGTTGTGCTTGTGTTTCTATTTGTTTATACTTGTTTCCGCTGCGTATAATTTATTATAGACAAGCACATGAGGGAAATCGAAAGAAATGACAAAAATGCTATTCACCCTCCCCTCTCTAGCGCATCATCTAATCCTCATCATGATACACAATCTATCTCATTCTATGACTTCATTCCAAACATCATTTTTGATGTTTTAATTGTTAGAAAACGATTTTACCATGTTCAGATTAACTGAAATGATATTTAAAAATAGAATATAGAAATAAAATTCCAAAGTAGAAATATATCCAAATCTAGTCCTTGTTTTCGTGGGGCTACACTGCCCAACAGTAGTCTGAATTTCCCATCTGGAGATCATCTTAAATAAGCTAAATGTCCCAAACTTTGAAATTGTCCCAAGTATCCTCTATTGTCAGGCAGATGCTATTGTGCCTGCAATACTATGTTATCTTGTGAACTGATAGGACTAACTGGTAATTTTCACTCAATATGTTTGATGAACTTATCATCTTCTGGATATATGACTTGTCTATTAATGTATTATTACTACACCTATCCATCATCAGATTGTCATTTGTGCGAAGGAGGCATCAATTAGATCTGCTTTGTTCTTATTGATATTCATGGAATTAATCTTCCTGACATAAAGCAAATTGCTTATAAATATAAATTAAGAAAGTTCTAAGAGCTACTTGGTTCCTATACTACATTGGCTGATTATTGCTAAACTTTTACTGAGATTACCAAATTTCCAATGGCACATATGCCCTTCTCTTTTGGTGTTTATTCTCGAATTAGATGTCTGCTTATTAGTTAATATGCTAGAGAGTGTGCAGTAAGTTCTCACAGGTGGGAAGATTACAACATTTTGGAAAGTAAGATTGAAATACATTTTCGAGCTTTCAATCTTATTTCTTAGTACAATGTGAGTTCTTTTAGTGTGTTGCTCTGGTGTATGCTTTTGATGAGAATATATGTGGTCTTCTTTGTTTAATTTCCTTTTTGGAGTTGCTGATTCAGATACTGTGTAGGCTTCTGACTGCTGAAGTTGCTTGGCCTCTTCCAGCAATTATATATGTGGGGATTATCCTTTCCACTTTGGGTGCAGCACTTCAGAGTTTGACAGGTGCACCACGCTTGCTTGCTGCAATTGCAAACGATGACATTCTTCCTGTTCTCAAGTATTTCAAAGTCACAGAAGGAGGAGAACCTCATCTGGCAACTCTCTTTACAGCCTTTATTTGTATTTTCTGTGTCATAATTGGGAACCTAGATCTAATCACACCTACCATTACTATGTTCTTCCTTCTATGTTATGCTGGAGTTAATCTGTCTTGTTTTCTTCTGGACCTACTTGATGCTCCTAGCTGGCGTCCTAGATGGAAGTTTCATCATTGGAGCCTTTCACTTCTTGGGGCATCTCTTTGTATCGGTATGTTAATTTTTTTAGATTTAGGTGCATTCTAGAGCCCAGACCTTTCCTTTTTTTGCTAAGAAGAGCTATATGATATGAATTAATATCACCTGGTATAAGATTTCACATTTCTCGCTTCTCTGCTAGATCAGAATATGGTAGGCAGAGATGTGAAGAGATCCATGCGGATAACTTCATCTATATGTCAGAAATTGATTATTTGAGAAAATATTCATGTGTAAAGTTGTTTCTGATTTGCTTGGTAAACATGCAAAAATAATTTATATGCAATAAATCCAGAATTTATTCTCCATTTTTCATGTCTGAATAGGATTTCTTGCTGCATTTCTCTCTAATATAGGAGATAGGAAACACAGATTAACAAGTCAAGCAAGCCATTGATAGTGTGTTTTTGATATTTTATGCATGTCAAGGGCTTCTCTTATCTAATCACTGTCATAATGATATGCTACTGCTTGCAAGAGTTTGTGCTTTTATATGATTAAAGATTGGGAACATCAAAGCGTCTTCATTAGATGTATCTAACGTGGTGTTCCCAATTATTCATCCACTTGTGTTGCATCTGAAATTTTAAATGTATTCTATGCAAAAACTTCAAATTGGCTGTGTTATTACTATAAGTATGCTGGGAAAAATCTGTAGATTATGAAAAAAAATGGTTAGTTTTTGATACAAGTATTAGTTACTAATATTTTCTTGCTATATGAATTGACTTGTTATGTCTAAAGGAATAAAGACTACCTTCACATTTGTGCTGCTAAGGTCAATTGTCAAGATAGCTCTCCTTTCTAATATTAATGATACATTAAAATTAGTGATGGACACAATTTGTGTGCTTTCATCGATATTATCACTAGACTTAGTGTGAGGATGAATTTGTGTGCCTCGGTTGATGATCTTATGGCGTCATGTGGCCCTTAGGTAGTGTTTAAAGTGTTCTCTAGGTGCAGGGATGGATGGCTGATGGAAACACTTCCATTTTGGTGTTAACTAGGTATCATGTGTTGATATTAGTTGGTGTCTATCATTATCAATCGGGAAGAATAAGAGGTAGATTGATGATAAATCTGCATACCTCAGATGATTATCTCACAAAATTGTGAACCTAAGTCGATGACCTCATGAGAGGAGAAAAATCTCCAAATGAATGATTGACACAATAAATGGAGAATCTTTATTGTAGACTTATATAATAATTCAGTTCCATTAACATGTGCAAAATAGAATTGGTTTACTTGAGTGGGTAAAATAGACATAAAATATGATTGTCGGGAAAATAAAACAAAAACAGCATTTTAGATCTAGGACCAGTTTATTTCATTTTAAGTGAGTCTTAAGTTAGTCGCATCAACTTCTCATCCTTGATAGCATCCTTTTATAATTATATTGTCTTCTTAATTTTAACTCGTGGATGGAAATGCTTGGTTGAGTTAATATGTAGCTACAAACCTGCAAGTACAAGCTTCCAATTAAATGTATATAAATTTAAATCACCATTTTTATGTGTGTCAATATGGGGATAAAGAAAAAGTTTAAGTTTGTAAACCTTAAGAAACATAACTTAAACCCTTTTA
Organism: Alpinia galanga; assembly: GCA_037177395.1. NCBI lineage: Eukaryota > Viridiplantae > Streptophyta > Magnoliopsida > Zingiberales > Zingiberaceae > Alpinia > Alpinia galanga. Next base: position 11,125 of record JBAMHZ010212605.1, on the reverse strand, counting down.
GTAAACCTTAAGAAAAGGTTTAAGTTAGTAAACCTTAAGAAAAGGGTTAAGATAGTCAGCCTTAAGAAGGAAAGGTTTAAGATATAGTAGACCTTAAGAAAGGGTTTAAGTTAGTAAACTAAATTTGAATTTGCATAGCATGAAGGATGACTTTTCTTTTACAGTTTGAGATCAACTGATATTTTCTTCATTTATTTTTTTTGTGTGTTTTTTATAGTTGTGGGGAGTGAACTTGCTTCATACAATCTTATAATACTCAAACTAAAAATTGTGGATTTTTAATTAGTATGCTGTATATTTTTTTCTTTGTTTAAAAAATCAGTATGTTGTACACTAGCATTTGCTTGTGAATTTGTATGATTTGAATGTTTGATACACGTGGTGGCAAGAGTATGTACATGGCTAGTAGTATTCAGTGATAAGTCATTTCTAGGTAGTAGATTCATAATTTTTTCTGTTGGTGCTGCTTCTATTAATGGAAATATTAACAAAACGGCGGTGATCCCTTGGAGTTGAAGCTTATGCATGTGTTTGATATTTAGGTCATGCAGGGAATAAATATTTTGTTCAATAAATATGTTTCCTTCTAAAAGTTCTTTATTTATCCAGTTATCATGTTCCTTATCTCCTGGTCATTCACGGTGGTGTCTCTGGCACTTGCTGGCCTCATATATTATTATGTGAGCATAAAGGGGAAGGCTGGAGATTGGGGGGATGGGTTCAAGAGTGCCTATTTTCAACTGGCTTTGCGCAGTCTTCGATCTTTAGGAGGTATGTTTTTCTTTTATTCCTCCTTATGATGATTTGAAAACCATATAAAAACATGGAAATGACTACTCATTGCACCAGAAACTGTGAAATATTGCGTATACATTAATATGAGGCTTTTGATATCAAATTAATGCTGCAGGTTTGTTGGGTCACCAAATAAATTATAAACGGAAGCTTTAGGTTGTAGGTTTTTGTGTGACTTCGCTACTGTTTAACTGAAACTGAACATGTTTAAAGATATAACATATGCTCCTATCTGTGTGAGGCACTTCATGTTGTAACTTGAATGATCCTTCCAGGGTTTTGTTTCATTTTACATTTCATCCTTGAATCCAGTGTCAAAATACCAACTTTTCTACCTACCAACTTATCCTTTGTCCTCTCAAGCATTCCTATTTCAGACTTCCTCACGCCCTGAGAAACCAAAGAAATGTTTGAAGAGTTGAGAGATCACACATGCCCTTGATACATTAGATGGGATTAAACACTGGTTAGGCACCAGTTGTTACATCCTACCGCCTTAAACCATGCACTTAAATTTGGTACTTCTAAAATATGGGATAACCTCCACTATAAAGCCACATGATAGGATCTTCGTCTCCCTTACTAGAATGACCCAATCACACTAATAAAGACAGGCAATAATGTGGTTCAACATAATTATGTCCACAAGTGAAATCAAATCTAATATAAATCGAACAAAATTCAATAAAAATTGGACAATCGATGTCCGCCCCTTTGTCAATCCTCCCCAAACTCATCTTTCAATACTAATGGAGAAAAGTGGAAAACATTACCTCTAGTGCTTTCCGGGCACCAAACTTTCTTCTCTAGAAACATCTTCATCTCCTAGTAGTGCACCCCACAATTCCTCCTAGGTTTTGGAATGCTCATCATAGCCCTAGTTGTCATCGTGGAAAACATGCTGAAAGTTATTTTTAAAAAAACTAAAATAGGACTTATTTGGTACTTGGATTCTAGCTGGGATTATTGTATTTAATATGTTGTTGAACCCAACATGAAGTACACAGAAAACCTACACCTACAAAAAAATTCAGGAGTTTATTGGACAAGGAGGCATTCTTTTCACAACGCAGTTTAGAGCCGTTTTTGTGAAAATCACCCCAAATTCACAGTTATGTATGTTATGTGGTTATCTCTGGTTGCCTAGTTTACTGTCAAGTACCACATCTGTACCCAAGTACTCATAACCATTACACATGTATAATTTAACCCAAAATCTTAATTAAGTATTTGTTAATTATTGATAGGTTTTAAATATTGGGTTTCAAATCAAATTCCAAGTGTAAAGCATTATTTGGGACTTGGGAGCAATGTGGGATTTGACATCTGATTAGGAAATCCATGTTAACGAAGTTAATGAAGGGTATACTTGTGTGTTCAATTCAATTTCTAATTGTAATGCATGTGTAAAGTTTTAATGTAACATTGTAGTGGCTGATGTAATAGTTGTTTGCCATGTGGGCAGGCCAGCTCAGATAATTGAGTGAGCTTTAACAATTGGTTCGGCAGATTGTTAAAACTGAAAGTTCAGGGCATATAAACACCTGTAGGTTTAGGGTATTGCATAATATATAACTTTCTAGCCTCTGAAATGCCTATACGAAGGGTGATTTTAATTATGAATTAACTTATAAAAGATGTCTTATTGTGTTTGTTATTTTGCTCCCACCAGCAAACCAGGTACACCCTAAAAACTGGTACCCTATTCCTCTCATCTTCTGCCGGCCATGGGGAAAGCTGCCAGAAAATGTTCCCTGTCATCCCAAGCTTGCAGATTTTGCTAATTGCATGAAGAAGAAGGGTCGTGGGATGTCAATCTTTCTGTCAATTATTGATGGTGACTATCATGAACTGGCTGAGGATGCCAAGGCTGCTTGCCGTCAGCTGAGCACGTACATAGACTACAAGCGCTGTGAAGGAGTAGCTGAGATAGTAGTTGCTCCAACTATGGCCGATGGTTTTCGTGGTGTTATTCAGACTATGGGACTGGGCAACCTTAAGCCCAATATTGTGGTTATGCGATATCCTGAGATTTGGCGTCGGGAAAATCTAACAGAGATTCCATCGACATTTGTCAGCATTATCAATGACTGCATCATTGCCAACAAGGCGGTCGTGATTGTCAAAGGCCTTGATGAATGGCCTGGTGAGTATCAAAAACAATATGGGACAATTGATCTCTACTGGATCATGAAGGATGGGGGTCTAATGCTTCTGTTATCCCAGTTGCTTCTTACAAAAGAGAGCTTTGAGAGCTGCAAGATTCAGGTATTCTGTATTGCAGAAGAGGACACGGAGGCCGAGGAGCTGAAGGCCGATGTTAAAAAGTTCCTTTATGACCTCCGCTTGCAGGCTGAGGTGATAGTGATAACAATGAAGTCATGGGAGGCCCAGATTGAGGGTGGGGTTCAGCAGGATGATTCGATGGAAGCATTCACCAGTGCGCAACGTCGAATTGCTGCCTACCTAGCCGAAATGAAGGAAACTGCCAGAAAACAAGGAACGCCACTGATGGCCAGCGGAAAGCAGGTGGTGGTAAACGAGCAACAGGTGGACAAGTTCCTTTACACCACCTTGAAGTTGAATTCAACCATTCTGAGGTACTCAAGGATGGCAGCAGTTGTGCTTGTCAGCCTCCCACCACCACCGTTGAACCACCCATCCTACTTCTACATGGAGTACATGGATCTCTTAGTTGAGAATGTGCCGAGGATGCTGATAGTCAGGGGATACAGAAGAGATGTTGTTACCCTCTTTACATAGATTTACTCTTCGTTTGCTGGTCACATGACCTTGTTAATCAAAAATATAAGCTTTTGCAAGGATATCCTTGTGTTTTAGGAATTCATAGTCAATTCTGTTATTCATTCATTGAACCTGATGTAAACTGCAGTGTGTTTTCAGGTAAATCAGTCATATACAACTGCCAGCTTTAATAATTTTAAATCAAACATAAAGACGCAGCAGCAGCTGCAGATGAGAAGAAGCAAATCCATGGCATGGCTTCTTAAGCAGATACTAAACTTGCAGAACATCAGCAAACACGGAGAACTTCCAATGTCAATAAAACCACCAGCTAAAACAAAGACCCAAATTCCTTGTTTGTAAAAAAGAATCTATCAGCGAAATCAGTTGTTATATCAAACATGAAATATCTAAATTGATAGAAGTATTTGTAGTTTTGATTTTTCACTATGTCTATACTTCCAAAGAATGTCTATCATTCAGGGTTTGGTTGAATGGAACATTTGATTCAATTTTTTTTTTTATAAAAAATAATAATATGATCTGTTCCGATTAAAACATAATAATTTAATTCTTTTTTGCTTGAATTATTTTTTAAAAAAAGGTACAATTGGGATTTTGATCAATTGATTTTTTTTTTTTTTAAATGAATAACTCTTACCCGTTTCCTCTCAAGGAATCTCAGTCCTCAGAATCAGTTTTGAGTTGTACGTGTACTGTTAACAAAAGAACAAAATTTGAGCCTATAATTCACAAAATATTTACTCATTATCTTTATTTATTCTTTTTATTATCAACAACGAATTCCTATATCACATTGGGAAAAGAAACAAATTATACACCTAATGATTCAGAACTGAACATAGAGCTGGTCCCCAAGCCTTCGAGACCCATTTTCTTTTAAAAAAAAAAATCTATAAATACATTGTTTAAGACTACATGACGACTACATGTGAACATAATCTTGCTATTTACATGCCCACCGTTTGCTACAACAAAGAGATCACTGTCGATGAAAGTACAATATTCGCTAAGCTTTATTTAGATTCCTACTGAGAATCATTCAAGTTACCTTCTTGGATCAACGGACTCCAACTCCGGCATCCAATATCTAACATACAGATTGATGGATAAAATTTGGGTATCCATCAGCTTTGCTCCAAGCCAACACTTATTCCAGATTGGCGAGAAGACGAGAAACTTTACAGACATCGCAATGAAGAGCAAGTCATGCTCTTTCACTAAAGCTTCCTCCATTGAAGCAACTTAGAGACTTACAACAACCTGCATTCAAAACCCTCTGTCATTTTATGGTTCTAACATCAGAAAGATCACTGTAGCAGTGGAAGACAAGAAGCTTGACCCAAACGAGGAAGCTTCTATTCGGACTAGATGTTGACAACAATATATGGAAAACAAGAAATACTCATCAATATATTCTAGATTTTGTACCATTGAAAGACATCAGGTACCAAAGTAGAATATAATATGGATGCTCCCATTTGCTGCCAAAAAAGTTGAAAAATATCGACATCAACCAATCTTCAATTATTTGGGGTCAACTACAAGAATCATATACAACGTTTCACCTATATGAATTGCTGTATCATTAGCAACATTAGATTTTGTTAATCAGTTTTTATTTATGTCGAGTAAGATTTTTTTGGATCTGCCTTTTACACTTTTTAACTTCAATTGATTTAATTTGTCTGTGCAAGTGAGCACCTTTAAAATGCCATAATATTAGAGCCAAACTCCAAAATAAAACGAAGAACTCACCATGGTTTATTTTGTAACATAGATGAGCCGATGCCTTGGAAAATTAATATATCAATTCTAGATGCATGAATCAGGGACTCCAAAATCGAACAGGTATAAACTTGAGAGGATTAGAAGAGCCATTCAATTTCTTTGCTCTAGTAATTCAACCAAGGAATGGAAAAAGGACTAAACATAAACACAAAACAATTATATGAACGTAAAAGAATAAGTGACTTGGACACATCCATGTAATAACCAAGAGAAAAACCAATAAGAGACTTCTCAACATATACAAACATATATTAGGTGGATTTACCTCTAGAATGCAAAGATGATAGCTTGCAAGGCAAGAATGCATGCCATTAGCATGGCAGTATTGCTGTTCTTAGTCCTGCTGCAATCTGAGACTGAGGGTATCTATCAGAAATATGCAGTTAGCTTGGTCAGTCCAAAATAGCACCAGGTAACCTTAAGGAAGATAAGTAGTGTATACCTCAAGATGATATAAAGAGACTCAATTCAAACTGTTGTTTGACCAGGACTGCTACCTCGAACAAACTGTGGTGATTGGGCAGGAACTGCAAAGTGGGGTGGAGCAGGGACTTGAACTGTCAGTCCTGGAAAATCCAACAAATGTATGGTGCTAATAATGAGAAAAGGAATGCAAAAAATATGCAACAAAAATAAAAATCTGGGATATTTTATTTACTCTCCTTTGCGTTTGATATAAATTTGTCAACAAACTCGCAAAAAATTAAAAAAGGAAAGTACGTGAATGTTTGCAGCTCCCAAATCTCAGATGTTTTAAGTCTAAGTCATGCAACAAAATGTATACAGGTCTTAGATGCTTCAGTTGCTCATGCATTGAGATAAAATAATTGCAAAATCCAAGTTGTGCTTGGGCATGAAAAATCCATAATGTAATCTACCCAACCAGTGTGGTAAAAGCCAATCCATATATCATGTTGCTTTCTTTCTGTTTTTTTTAGGACAATAACCTTCTTGCCTGACAAAAAAAAAAGGATACAAAAAAAGGTGGGGATGGGGGGTGGAGGGGAATCTTTGGGAAGAAATTATACCAGGTGGATAGGGTGATTGAATCATAGATCTAGGTCCAACCAGCACTCCATTGACATTTTGTCCGCCCAATTGCCCAACTGGATGGGCTGGTAGTGTGTACCCTTGAACTGCAGTGTAACCAGGCCCAGCAGGGAGGGGCTGTCCAAATTGATCAAGAGGGTAGACAGCTGTGTTCACAGCTCCAGGATAACCATAAACTTGAACGTAAGGCTGCCCTGTATAAGAATTGTATAAATTCTGCAAAGAACGATATCAGAACTCACAAAGATGATTGCAGAATTCTACAAACAGAACCAAATCTACAAAGAATTGAGATGATTTTGGATCAGAACCTGTGGATAGGTGTACTCCGGTCCATACAGATTGTAACTGTCAAAGAAAACCAACAAATCCTTTGAATATTCAACCTACGACAATTATTTTAATATGGAGACAACTTATTCTGGGCCATCACGAATCATAAGATATCTTTGGAGTTTCAAGAGCCTTGAACATTAATTTTATGTTGAGTTCACGAAGAGCAAAACCAAAAAGATTTATTTTTTCTAACTAATCCATCGCAGGGGGTGCAAATTGCAAACAACTATAACTTTGATGTCATGAATTAAATCTTATATTAAAGGATATCCACAATCCCATAAACTCACCTGTATGCAAGTCAAAGGCCAATCTTTTATAATTCCTGCCAACACCAGACTTTTAACAAATTACAATACTAGGAAATAAATCATAGCTATTATTCTACATCGCTTACCAAGACTAGAACAAGCAGGATATACTTTAGGGGATTTGATATGTTTGCTAAAACATATAGTGATATTTGCAACTCAAATTTATATAGAACTGCACATGCAAAAGTTTAGAAACATTTTCCAATGTTGGAAATGGAAGTGTACAACACCAATGATCTTGTAACCAGTTAACACCAATTACCACTCATGAAACGCAGCAAACACCCTCTCCAATGCAGAGTCTGAGAACATACATATAGATATTGTTAACACAGTAAAAACTGGTTCTAACATTTTCCACTGTATCATTGGTGTTTGATTTCAGCTGAACTTTTTCAACCCTCACCAAAAAGGCTCTAACAGCCAACAATTATGCATTTATATTCCTGATTTCTATTAAGGCTACAATCTTAAGTAGGAAAAGTAAAGCTAGGATATCAAACAAATAAGGATTCAAACAAACAGAGAGTATTAACTTTTTTTTTCAGCTCCACAAAGAATATTAGTTCAGTGATCATGGTGCTTATCCATCAATGAAATTAGGCTTTAGAAAGTGACCAAGTAGCACAGGAAATCAATTTAAGCATAAGACATCATGTTATCAAGCCAAATATCAGTATTTTGTTTCTTCATAAAAACATGGCCATCATTCTGAAATGATTCATAAGATCCACTAACCTATATGGTGGGTATGACAATCCTTCTTGGTAGCTGAATGGTACTGATTGTTGCTGAGTGGGGCTTCCAACATATGGTCCTTGCTGGACTGACACGCCTCCAAAGTAGATGCCAGACCTTGGGTACACTATAAAATAATCAAACAAACAAATCAATATTCAAGCTAACATGCCATGCATAGTATGGCTATAGAAGAATAGGAGGAAATGTAAAGAATGGCATGATAAATTTTTATATTCGATAAGCCTTTTTCCCCTTTTTTTTTCTCTTATTGTATGTTTTTTCCAATTGGAAGGAAGGGTGCTGATGGAAAGACGACAACAATAACAACAATCAAATCTTATCCCACTAGGTAGAATCGGCTATATGGATCCTTCTACGTCATTGAGCTCTATCCCCTACTATATTATCATCTATACTTAAATAAATTTTATCTTATTTTATTATTGCTAATCAAGTCTTTTTTGATTTTTTTTTTCTTGTTTGATGTGTGTATTTGTCATAGTTTCACATCATCTAACTTAGAACATTTATTGATAATCTAAGTACATGTCCATACCACCTTAAATGTGTCTCTCGGAATTTTTCCACAATAAAAGTAAAAAAAAAAGGATTATAAATATATTTAGATGAGCACAGTGTGTTTGTTGAGAAAACTTCGCAAAAAATTGGCTAATCACTATTATACAGCGCTATCAAACACCAACCAATAGATAAAACATTCTTAGCTTTGTCATTTTATCCTCATAATATGATGAGGATAAATTTATGACATTTATCCTAATGTGAAGAAAAAAAGAAATGTCTTACATATGACATAAAAATCCTACTACTATTAACACAAGTTCAGCTTTCTTATTCCTCAATCACAAGATGTAGAGAATATTCTTTCAATTGTGATATTATACAATACAGATTTTTTATAATTTGTGCCAAGTGATATGGTAAAATAGTCAAACTATGACATAAGTAATCAACAATTTCTGCATCTGGGGTTCAATAAATAAAAACTAACAGAACAAGGTTTAACTTGGATCCTCCTACGGTGACTTCCCCCTCAGTTACCACTTTCCAATGGCTTCTTATTATATTGGTGTATCCATGAATAAGATTGTACAGGTACAGTTGCAGGCCACGAGAGAAACACATCTTGAAGCAATGTATAGATGTTCTCTTAACAATCATTTTATTAAGCCAATCATTTTATTTCTTATTCAAATTCCCTAATTAGTGCACTAGAAGTAACTTTGTCATCAATTTTGCTTTTAAAAATTGATGAATGACAAATTTCAGAACTCTCATAATGGTTGCACTTCTTTGTAGAAACTAGTAGTTTGTGGTATACTATCCAAATTGCAATTCATTGCATGGAAAAGACCATAAATATTTACAAAGTGGCATGGGAGAGAGAATGCCAGTGATTATGTAAAAAGTCTACAATATAACTTAAAATAAGATTTTTCTCATGCAAATATCAAATGACTATCAGCTTAGCTAATGTAAAAAGTATATTCTACAGGCAGTTGAATATTTAGTTAAATAGGAAAGTTAAGAGCATAAGTGATCAGAAATGGTAATTTTATGTTATACATAACGATTCCACAAACATAAGATTCTTGGCTCAAAAACGAGGACAGTAAAAAAGAAACCAATGTATGATTATCTAACATCATAATAGATGTCAAAATCTTATTAGCACCTCAAAGTGCAGCGTTTTTACTACTAATTAGCAGTAAAGGTAGACGCCAGATTGAAAAGGAAAATCTCGAAGACAATGAAAACTTTCACAATGCAAGAATAATAACAAATTATAGGGAGTTTACCACCAAGGGATGGGAAAGGTCGTGGCCGACCAAGTGAAGCCAAGTTACAGTTCGCCCGTCTGCCATCGATGACTGGGGTAGGGTCTGCACAGGCCCTCCTCGCAGATTCAGGGTCTCGGAAAGTCACCTATACCTCCATAAAAATCCGAAACACCAAACATAATTTTGCACTCGCCGTAACAAAAATCACAATCCACAAAGCAAAATTTGTTCTTCCAACAAACTGAAGTGCAAGGGTTGGCAATACTCACGAAACCATAGCCCTTCGACCTCCCGGTGTTCTTGTCGGTGATAACGACGGCCTCGAGGATCTCGCCGAATTGCTGAAAATGGCGGCGCAACCCCTCGCTCCTCGTCTCCCATGCGAGACCCCCGACGAAGACCTTCGTGTACGTGGTATCCCCGAAAGGGGAGTTGAAGAAGTGGAACCCGGAGCTGGAGCTCGATGCCGATCCGGAGGCCGAACCAGGGCCCGGATGATGGAAAGACATCTCGTGATCCCCCCCTTCCAATAAAAACAAAATTCACAACCAAAATAAAGCAAATAGGCGGAACAATCGGATCAGCCGCCGAACCCTAGCTAGGGCTTGTAAAAACCCTAGCTTTATGGGTTTCGGGCGGAGACCGGGCTTGGGCGCGACTGAGGAGACTTGTTCTCAGAGATTTGGAGGAAACAAACAGAGAGATCGAAGGGACGAATCGAAGACGAAGGATCGATCCATCGGATCAAGGTGCAGAATAAAAAACCAAAGGATCGTGAAGCATGATAACCGATTAGCCCTTACATGTTTGCCCAAATCATAACTGGACCACCTTTTGAGTTTCAAAATTCGTTTATAGCTCAGTCTTCTCCAAAAACAAATTCTTTAATTTTAAAAGAATATAAATTAATTAATAAAATATTTTTAATATTATTTGATGATATTAGTTTTAATACCGTAAATATTGATATATTTAAATTTATTTGTCAATATATTATTGATAATGTATTTTTTTTATATTCGCTATGTATATTATATTTTAAATTTATGCGTTTAAAATGTTTTAAAAATTTTAGAATATTAAATTAAATCAATTAAAATTATTATTATTTATTTATGGTTAAATTCTAATATAATAAAATAATTGAGTAAATTTTGTAAAATTAATAAAATGAGATCTAAAAAATTTTCAATGGATTAATACGTTGAAATTTAATATATTAATTACTATAAGATTCAATAATGCTAATATATAAATATATATAGTAATATTTATAAAATTTTAAAAGTATTTAAAGATGTAAATGAATAACTTAATTCTTCTCCTTACATATTATTAATAAAAGCAAGAGGAAAATGTTTTTATAATATTTCATATTTATTTAATTGTATTTGTTTTAAATCTTAGATTAAAGTTATATATTTTATATGAAATATTAATTGTGTATTATAATATTTTAATTCTAATAAAGGATTATTTATTTGGCTAATATTATATAAAATATTAGAAATAATTTATACAATATCTATA
>JBAMHZ010212497.1:0-14240 GCA_037177395.1 Alpinia galanga | reverse complement strand
TTTTGTAATTAGTCAACTGATGGCTGTGAGCAGACGATTGTTTCACTTCTTTAATGTGGATTGTGCCGTCGGAGAACTGTTGTCTCACAACGGATAGTTGATCAGTTGACTGGTGGGTAAGATTGGTCGACTGGTGAAGGTAAAATATCTCAGGTTTAAAGGGGATTTGCTATTGCAATTCACACCTCCAAGTCATCTCAAAATAACCAAAGTGCAATTAAGCCAAAAGTTCACTTATAAAGTGTTTCTCTTTTGTATTTGCTCTATACTTTTGTATACTTATTGTTTGGTTGTATTTGTGTATAAGAATAGGTTGTAAAGAAAATTCCTCCACCTTGGTATTGATCCAAAAGAAGAGAAACTAGTGAAGCTTTGATTTGAGAGTAATCCACCTTACGGATTTCCGTGTAACAAGAACTAGAGTTCTGAACCACGTTATATCTTTGTGTTTGTGCTTGTTGTTTTGTTGTTGCATTTATATACATTTTGCTGCGCACTAATGAACTTGTAGAGAAACACGAGTGAGGGTATGCACTATTTACCCTCCCCCCTTCTAGCGACACTCAAGGTCCCAACAGAATGTTCAATTTTGTCAAAAAGGAAAAAAAACCATACAGGATTGCAAAAGGCTTTATAGACTCAGGTCTTGGAATAGATTAGCTTGGTTGATACGATAACTTTTGGACTAGTGAGATATTTGCAAGTAGATCCGGTTGAATCTTATTTGGACTAGTGAGATATTCGCAACAGTTTGGTATGATTAATCAGTTTTCTGCATTTGGTAATCAGCTTGTTGTTTGGCCTCTATGGTAATTATATTGCAATAATTCCAATCCTTGGATTGAGATTTGCAGGTGTATTTATTGTAGGTGAGATACTAAAAATACTTTGTGTTAGATTTTGTTCTCTTTTATTTAATTGTCACTTTCTTATTTGTCCTTGTTAAGTTACCTATTTGGTAAGAACCAGCTTTTGGCTCATGAGCATTTTTCTTTATACAAGTTAAACATTATATGTACATTCAGATCTTCAATCATTAAAAGCTGATGAAGATGAGGATGATACAGTGGTTAATATCATGTTTCCTCTAGAACCTCCGGTAAGCTAATGTTCTCATTAACTTTTATGTTTGATATACCTGGCACTAGATTCACTTGGTTCTTCAGTTTTGAGTACGTACTTATGCTTCTCATGCTTAATGATAGCTGGAAACAATGTCCAGCTCGATTCTTGTCATTAACCTCTCACATCATTGATCAGATGTGAATATAACTATGAAGTCTTTTCACCCCTAATTGACTACAGAATTTGTTTTTATTTTGATGTGGTTTGTGGAATTAGCTTGGATGGTCCGTTCGTGATACACTGCTAAGGGCTAAAAACTGACACGTCAATAGAAAAATAGCTTTCAATTTTCTTTCAACTTCAAGCCAACTATTAGATATCAAAAATCGTAGAGGAAGTGGAGGGTTATTTGTTAATGAGAAAAACGACTAGGAGACATGGGCTGAGTTAGACAATGGGAGAGCATTGCAAATATATGATAAGAGAAAAGGGCAAGATGGCGGCTACTGGAGGATTTGATCCAATTCATGAGTTTATAAGCATCACCCAGGTTAGTTGGCTTGAGACTGGTCTGTTTAACCAGATTGGTTTCTGTCAAGATCCTCACGTTCATGGTACCGTATTTTCAAATTCCAGTTAGTGTAGTTTAATGTTTGCAGTGCTATATTTTTCTTTTCCATGCCAATTATTAATCTGAATATATTAAGACAAGTATCCAACTGTTTGCATTTGTTACTTTTTTTAATAACAAAGTATAGGAGCCACATCTTCTTAGTCTTAATTCCTTTTCTACTAGTTCTTATTTTCACACAAATTTGAGATAATATACACATACCAAAGATATATCCTAAATTTGTGTTAGCATATGGACATGTTATAAACTAGTTAGAACTCCAATAGATGTTAAATTCAGAGATGACATGCTTCTAAGATGACCAACAGATTCCATAAATAGTTGAGGTCATGATTTATACTTTAATGAACTTCTATCTGCTAGCATCAGAAATTTTTTCATTGGCAAACACGGATTGTTTTTTTAAAGGCAGTACTGACTATGTATTTATTACCACTTTTTCCGCATCTCAATTTGTTTATGATGGATAATATCTGTTTTACAGATCGTTTGTGATTTTGATTGGGAAATGGATGAAATTGAGGTATGGATCTTCTGGGTCTACTATATTTTCGTTATTATTTTGGTTATTTATCCTTGATTTCCTTGCTATGGAAGTATAGGAAACAATAATGTGTGAAAGTCCACATTTTCTAGTTTCTTTATCTTTAAAACGTTGTTGGCTTATACAGTGCAATTGGTGTAACGTATGTTTTCTTCATTTGTATGTCCAAATATTTCCAGGAGTTCAGCGATAATCTCATTAAAGAGGAGACATTGCCAGAAGATAAAAAAGATGAGTTCAAGGTAATAGAGCTAATATTATTTTTTTTTATAGGAATAAAAATGACAGTTTTTAAGGCAAATACGCCCCATCACAAATTTTGCTTGTAAACTTTCGCTGACTAAAATTTGTGTTTATTTCATCAGGAGTATGTGAAGCAACAGGTTAGAGAAAGGAGGAAAGCACAGCGACAGGTATTAAGTTAAAAGAATGTTTACATACACACACACACACTAGCAATTACAGTGATAGGGGCATTAATATTTGGAGAAGTCGAAGCCAAGACCTATATGTTTCAAAATGTATAAATCAACTCTTATTTTTCTGGAACAAATTAATCTCCCCTGTTTTCTTAAGCAACATAATTCTTTGGATCAGCTTTTTGATGATACAGCTTAAGACCAAGTGTCTGATTTATTATTTTTTTTTAAAAAAAGAAAGAGACAACTGACCGTTTAATATATATTTGAAAAAAAAAAAATTAAGTTCAGTTACTCAAGTTGTTTGGTGGAATTCTTGATCATTTGTAATTAGCAAATTAAATTATGTTTTAGATTTACCAATAAAATTAGATAGACATTGGTCTTCTACTTTTTCATTTTATTCTATATGTTAATCATAGAGGTTTATCTAGGCTTTTGCCAATATCAACAGCCCTATTATATAATTGGCTATGGATTTTTTGTTTATCTCCAGGCAAAAGAAGCCAGGAAAAAAGCTATAGAAGACATGGATCCAAAAACTAGAGAAGCTATGGAAAATATGAAATTTTACAAGTTCTACCCTGTTCAAACACCTGATACTCCTGATATCAGCCATGTCAAGGTGTGCGCGCGCACCATCATTTCTCTAAAAAAGATTTCACCTTTTTTAAGGCGTTTTATTTTGAATCACATTGCTCGTGATGCACAGGTATCATACATAAACAGGTACTACGGGAAAGCCCATTTCCTGAGATAGTTATCTCAACAATGAACTCAACTGCCACACTTAAAAAGCCCCATAAAGGCAATAACCTTTCTGAAATCTGAGATTTTTTTCCCCCAAAAAATATGTTTAAATTTGTGTTACCTGCAGGGATAAGAGTAAGGCCCTAGATTTCGAACAATTTAAGATCCAAGTGGCAATAGCTGATCCAATACCCCGCTGGTGTGAAGCTATTTGTAAGCTTAAGTTTTGCACAACTTCAATATGTTATTTTTTGACCTACAACAGAGATTTTCGTAGGAGTATCTTTTCGATACACAACAGAACATTGTATCGCTGTTAATTTCAGAAACAGAAGAGGCAATTTGTCATTCACTGCGGGGACAAAAAGCCTTTGCAGTTGCTTAATGATGGGTTAGCATGACTGTAGGTGTGTTAGTTCACATCCATTTCCGCAATTTGAAAATGATGGGTCTATTACTTTACCCAAAAATAAGCTAGATTAAATACGTAAAATTCTGCTAGAGAATTTATAATCTCATGTTAACTGAATTTTGTTAGCTAGTTATCTCAACAATTTACTGATCCATCTCTGAAAGGAAAACAAATGAATTATCAATCATGTTTTTTTCATGTCCATTAAAAATTTCCATCAGTTTATTAATTCTGCATATTAGATCTTGATCTAATATCAGTTGAGAAATACTGATCTCTTTTTGTATTAGTTCTCTCTCGAATTCAAACAATAAGTCTTATATTAAAAAGAAAAACAATGAGTAAGTATTTTCTTCGAATCAGAACCTAAGATGAACTCAGTAGAATTTAAACATTCTTTGCCTATTTGCCGCTCATCTACAACTACGACTGCATATCCAACCAACTGATTTTTTTTTTAAAATCCACTCGCTCAAAATGTTTGTAGATGGGAATTAAATTTACTAGAACAAAAATTTCGTTATATCTGTTTGATTGCTTCGTCCCATATTTGTTTAGCACTAGCTAAAGGTGAAGATTTTGTTGTGTATAAATTACTTGATAAGTCAAATTTTATTGGTCTGTTATCAATATTATGTAACTTCAATGCACAACTTTAGGATATGAAATTATACGCTCTTGATTTTCATTATCTCTTGTAATTTATATACCTCTAAATTTTGAAGATTTTTATTGAAATACTAATTCTTTGATTCACACTTATTTGGTTTTGGAATATTTTTGATTTTTTTTTAAATTTCTATTCTCAATTTATTAAAAATAGTTAATAATAAAAATGTAAAAGAAATTGATCATTCTCATAAAAGCTGAGAGACGTTCTGCAAACTATTTATTTTTTTTATAAAAAAAACAACGGAATTTGAAAGCTTGAAAATTATTCTGGACCATAGACAAATGATAACTCGTGGCCGATTTGAAGAAAATTCACAAACTTATCAAAAATATATAAGAATTTCAGACCGCCAACTTCCATTTCCACGACTCATAAGAAATATAGAACATTGTTTCAATATTCAAATGGATTTGTCATTTGACGAGAGAACATTATTATCATGTTGCATTATGATTTCTAACTCCAATATGATGTTTGGCATGGATGGATTCGATGATCCATATCAGAGGTTAAAATAATCGGCGAGAAAAAAAAAATACTTTATAAACAAAGAGAGTACCAGTGGTCCAGTGTAGAAAGTGAGAAAAAATAAAAATAAATAAATACTGATGACAAAGTAAAAGAGGGAAAAAAATTCCAACTTTTTTATGTTGTAAATTCACAATATATCAAAGATTGAATAAATCTTGTTAACCCTTTTCTCTCCTTTTCCTGTCTGATAAATTAAACCAATAGACAAAAAATAGTCCAAATTGCTCCCTTCCCCTTGCTCCCTGTCAAGCAGTGTGCCAAATCACAAATTACTGTCCCAAGCCATGACCTGCATGACTAATGAAATCACCTCTGAGCTCCAGGTGGACCAGGGAAATCATTTCTACCCACTTGACTCAGACATGAACCTTCCAATCAGGCCAAAAATCACAGCTATGTGACTAGCTATACGAGATACAACCCAAATCATATTGAGTCAAACTGAATCGAGGGTGATTGGAACCCAGACCATGTCAGGTCAAGCCTAGTGAAGGGTGGCCCAGGCACCTCTACTCTCAAGCAGACACTCACATACCATCAAGTGCATGATTATGATAAACTATCCTAGAGAAGAGAAATTTAACACTATTTTCTTCTTTGAAATGGTCAATTCTCTTACTACATACTCAGCCAACAAATGGAAATTGGAATTTGTCCAGATCTCAAGCGAAGAATGAACTCATTTTCTTACCTGCTAACAAACTACATTCTTGAGAGCAAGATTTACAGAAAGCAAGGATTCAGAAGAAAAAACAATTTTATGATTAACTAGAGATTTGCAGAAAGTACGTTGAACTGCAGTTTGTTCGAATCTTCTGCGCACACATGCATGCACACATCTCTGTTTGCGCGCACCTCAAGTGTTTTGTATTATTTGGAAAATAAGACATCAAAATAATGCATGTAGGAATAGTATCGTTCCAAAGTGGATTAAAACATTACCAAGGACAAAAGAAAGCGAAGCCTCAGGGTTTAGGCAATAATATTAGAAACTTTATTTTAGAAAAAGTTTCTAATATCCAAAGATCTGACATCAACCATCTCCTCATCCTTGAATTCCTCCCTGCAAGAGTTTAACGAGTGATCAGTGCAAACTAAAAAATATCACTTTACAGGACTCCTTAAAAGGCACAGGTTTTTTTTTCAAAAAAAAAAAATATAAAAAGAACATGAAGAAAAACTAGAGGAATAACATGAGATGATGAAATAAATGCATGTTATACTTAAGTTATAGTGAGAGAAAATGTAGACCTTTTAAGCTGGGTGTCCATTGTTTCAATAGCATCCTTCTTCAGACCTTCCAAGTCCTCTTTAGCAATTTTAAGTTCCAATTGTTCTTCGTACTTTGGAAGGTCTTCCTTCTTAATTCCCAGCCTAGTTCAAGTTTAAGAAATTAGGATTCATAATATAAACAAAGATAACTATCAATCCTTTGCTGGTACATAAATTCATTGCAGTAGACTGAATAGGAAAATTGCCCAACGGGCAGATTAACAAAGCAGACTTTTCAGTAACTTCAATGATACCTAACCACCAAAATCATAAGAAAATAAGTTAAACGCCAAAAGGAAGATTGCAACTACTATGTATTTAATTTTATTCAATATTTTTTTCACTATTTAGTTATAATTTTATCATATAATTAAGTTGAACCCAACTAATAATTCAAGCTTTAGAAGTTTTAAACAGCTAATTGAGTTTAGGTTGAGTCCATTGGATTAATTCGAAACTATTCAGGACAATTTAATTTTTAACCAAATTTATAGTTGGGGAAAAATCAGTTTAATGATATTTAGTTGGATTTAGTTGGAGTTTTGAAAATAATTATTTATAGTCTAATCTAAATTTTCGCGCACACTGCCACCCCAAACAAGCAGACCTTCCCCTTTCCTCCTCTTCGGCACATCTATCTCAACCTCTCCCTTCTCTTGATTTTTCTCCTTGTCACACATCTATAAGGCATAGTCGTCACTTAAGGCCAAAAGCATGCCGCCCCCATCAGCTATCTTCTTTGGCGTTCCATATTTAAGGTGGGTAAATTTTTTTGAATCCTTAGTAATAGATTCATGAACATATTAAAAGAGTAAAAACTATGTTCATGACTTACTACGCTGTGAATGTTTTAAAAGAGAATTAAAATGTTGCTTAATTAGTGAAACAGATTTTAAATAAATTAAAATGGGGGCTTTAACTGCTACGATATCGACTGATATCCTTTTATATTATATACCTTCTGGGCTTTCATGTGAGATCACAATTAGGGGTGTGAGTGGTTTAGGGGAGTTTTGAACTATAACTGAATCCCCTAGTTACTTCTCTCTCTCTACAAATTTAATTGCTTTACCTTCAATATTCATGATTGCTTTGAATTAAGCATGCTTTATACCTGTTATAACATGACTCTTGAAAAACCACTTTTGATATATTGGTAACCAAGCGATAATATTAAACAATGACATTGGTTAGTTCCACAAATTAACCATCCTCTAAACGTGATATTGTTATGTAAGGTGCTACCTCAATGAAAACCCTAAAGGGAATAAATGACTGTTAAAATGTTGAACTCATGTGAATCATTGGACTCTTCATTAAGATTACAATTCATGCCCATTTTTTCATTTACTCATATTAGCAGTGCATTTCCCTTGGCCACCAATTTTACAAGCAAGGAGAGATTCTATAGTATTTCAGCCAGTATATAAAGTTGCTCAGAGATTTTCCTTGATTTGCTAAAACCAAGTTTTGCCTTCCATGTTTTACGCATCATTCATCTCATTTACCATTTTATGACTGTACATCTTGTTCTATTTTACTCTTTTGTTGAAATGAATATTGTGTTTAATACTATCCTTTCTTATAGAGATGATTTTAGTTACACTTTGTAAATTTAGTCTGTTATTTGACAAAGGTATAAAATGCATATCTCATGTCATTTATTGTAATTGTGAATGTGGATATCTTCTATCAAATTTACACCAGGTAGGGTATCTCCTAGTATGCAAAAGAACACCCCTATGTCGTGACAACAACTCTATGTTACAGCTTTCTTTTGATTGGATAGAATTTGGATGAAGCAGTAATGAGTAGATATTTTACTGCAGTATCATGTCAAGATAACAAATTTGAAACCTTCAAAGAGGCATATCAACAATATGCAGATGCAAGTAACAACCTAGTCGAAAGAAAAAAGGAAAAAGGAACACTGAAAGCTATTATTGGAATAGTACATATATTCTACACTCACTTTTTGTTGACCTTGTCAAACTCAGCCAAGAGAAGTGCCATGTTCTTCTTGTCAGACCTCAGCAGTGGCTTTTTAATCTCTTTCTCAACCTTCTCCAGAGCTTCCATCATCAAAGGCTCAGCACCAATATCATCTGTAAGGCCATTCCTGTGAAAGCCAATTGTAATATCATATAAGGATAGAGTGATCATGACGTGAAATAAAAGTAGTAGTATTTACAAGCAATTACATGTACAAAAAAGGGGCAGTGAAACGAATGACATTAGCTATAATCAGAACAAACGGAAACTTCTCCACTGCCTCTCCTAGTTCGCCTATCTTTATTACAATACAATAACAGCATGTAAGGAAAAAGATTTATTTACCAATGAAGCCATCTCTAGTATTTCTTCATTTTTTTTCAGCTTAAAATAATTAATAATCTTAACAAACCATTTTTTTGCATCTGAACTTTCAAAAATTAACCATTGCAGGAAAGAATTATCTCCATGATCAAAGATAAAAGCTTGGTGGTTCCTACTATCCATCTCAGAGCAATATTCCATTTGTTAACAAACAAGTACCGCAAAAAAGAATTTAAAATATGAAAAGAAAAGGTGTTATTAAGTATGGCAAATAAAAGATAGGATGTGCTGACTATTAGTTTGATCTACAGAGAATATATTGCATACAACAATCAATATGCCACTTGAACTATTGATCAATGATTACAAGGATTTTTTGCAACCTTTTATTTTTCACAATATCATCTTCATTTTATCAAGTTCCTATTGAATGGTATCAATTAAGACTCACCAGTTACCATATTGTTTGCTAAAGCAATGAAATCTTGACACGATGAGATAAAACCAGGTCGAATTGTTAAGATAGTACTTTATGCATTATTGGGTATTGAACTCATTTCTTTGTTAGCACTTGTCTTGTTAGACAATATTTAATTCAAGTTAATTTCTCAGAATGATGAGATATAATCCTATAAGTAAAATCATTTCTAGTGTAACACGTACATAACAGAAGCAAACATTAATACCAAAATATTAGTGAGAAACAAAGAAATCAACAAAGACTAATGCATTAGGTAACTATCGTAGTATTGACCAACTGTTGTAAAAAGGCATCCAAAAGTACTATATACTTGATTCGTATCTCCTGTAGTGTTAACAGATATGTTCGAGCATCAGGAATGCCTTGTGTCTGTAGATCAATTGCGTACTTAATTTTCTGTGACTCTGATAACAGATCAGCCCTGCAGGATAACAAATCACTCGGGTAACTAAACAAGAAAAATAGTAGCAGATTGAAAATGCAGGCAAATATATCAAAAATACAAGGAACCTTGTGCAGCATTACATTGTGAAAGATTCAAAAATGCATTTTTATAGGTTACAACAGAGATGAAATGTAAAAACCATGTGTTGGAGCCTCGACTGAATAGTTGAAGACCAAATCATTATTTCTCATATTTCCATATACAAGACAAATATTAGAAAGTCAATGCACTTAACAAAAACCTTTTAGTGTATAACATTCAATTTGTCATTTAAATATATTGATTGGATTGCACGTTGAAAGAAATAATGAAACAAATTACCATTCATCAGAAAGCACCACAATCTTTTTATAGAAAATTTATCCTAATTGGAACATATATTTGACACTTAGCAGGGCAAGAACAGCAAGGTATCTTTTCTGATGAAGAAATGGAAATGCCACCTTGTTAATATTTGAGAGCAACAATATTGATGATGAGAATGATCTTGATATGGAGTTGCTAGATATGGCAAATGTGCTAATTATGGATATGCCACCGCTTATATTTGGATTTTATATTGACATCACCTTTCAATTCACATTAGCAAGAGCAATATATCTTGTATAATATGGGTTAAAAACATTCATAATCTGTGTGCATTATTCTAGATTCTTGCATTATAGATCCTTTGGTTTATTACAGAACTACAACTCTACAGGGACAACTGTCATAAGGTCATATCCTGCAATATTATCAAAAAGGTATTGACTGTTAGCACAGCCAGAATATTAGACATTACAATGCTATGAGTACACAAGTCATAGCAAACTAAAATATTAGTCCAATTGATGTGGCCTATGAATAGTTACAATAGAATGTACAATATTTTTACAGGGTACACAGAACAAGTAAAAACATATATAGAACAACCAAGATGAGATAAGAAAACAAACTACAAAATTATCAAACAAACAATCATTAAAAGCATCTGAAATTGAAAAACTATCTTGTGTAACTAAGTGTCACATAAAATAACTCCTGAATTCTAAATAAAATAAAACACAACAAAATCAAAAGAAAAAGAAAAAAAATCACATGTTTGCAGAAAGGGAGCACATGATACACAAAAATGGTGCTTCAAAAGGAAAAAACTTACTTTTCCCTTATGGTTTTTATGACTTTGGCATATTGGGATACAGCTGCTGGGTCATCGGGATCAATAGTGATCTTTTCCTTACGAAGCACACTGAAGGCAGTTTCAAATTTGTTTTTGACCTCATAAAAGATGTTCTTCAGCATCTCTTCAAACACATAAGCAATTGAGGTAATGAGTAAATGGATGTAGAATAACAAAATTATGTTTATCAGCCAAAACACAGACTAAATAAGTTGAGCACACATACCAACTTAACAAGATAATTACTTGAGCAACTGAATTTCCTAACTCATTCCCATAAGATTTTGGAAAGCAGAAAGTAAATCAATAGCCTTTCATCAGCAGGCTAATAGGATAATGCTTTTAGCTTTAATTGCCAGATAGCTAGCAGTCAGGTAATATTGTTATTTTGGGATAACTAGTATGTCTCCGGAATCCTATTCTGACCATATTTTCTGTTTAAGAGTCTTTAATATCTTAAAACAATTATGTCCTGTCAAAGTTGGAACAAAAATGTATAAAGCTATTAACATTGTATCTGGTGTTCGAGAGGTTTCCTTTGGTGTATTTTGAGAAGTGACAAATGTCAGTTAAAATGAAAATAAGAAACATACCACAAAACCAATTAGTAGGCCATACACAAGCATGGTTGTAATTTGTAAGCACTTCAACATGGTTATAACACTGGATTG
Organism: Alpinia galanga; assembly: GCA_037177395.1. Classification (NCBI taxonomy): domain Eukaryota; kingdom Viridiplantae; phylum Streptophyta; class Magnoliopsida; order Zingiberales; family Zingiberaceae; genus Alpinia; species Alpinia galanga. The sequence continues at coordinate 2,868 of JBAMHZ010212497.1, read as the reverse complement.
GCAGTTGGACTAGACTATTTCCCATTTGACATTGCAAGGTGAATTTTCTCTCTATATTTAATGGTACAGTATACAGTAACATCAATCCCCAATTTAGAGAAAATAAGAAACATAACCCAACTCAGAGTCATGACACGGAGTGTTGGCTCAATTAAGAACCAGAATGAAGGTTGTGTGGTGAAAGTGACGTTATATGACCATTAAAACCAAAAATCCAGAAACACTAATCAGGCATCTATACTAGATTATAAAAGCTTAAATGAGGAATAGATATCCATAAATACTTCAAAGAAGCATGAAAAGTAACATAGAAGTAAAGATGATACCATCTCCTTTCAAGGGTGGAAGACCAGTAGCTGAAGCTTCTTTTGCATAGGATCGGACTGGCAATACATGATCGTGCTGAAAAAATATCTGACCAGCATATAACTGCAATGAAAATTAATAATTATGATCATACAGTATTGCCAATTTCTTGAATTAGTGCAATCTGTATTTCAAAACAGAAGGATATATGGGATAACTAATTTGAAAAACTAACATACAACTTATAGGTCACCAGGAACAGGAAATATAAGTAAAAAAATGGACATTTGGCATGTAAGAGAAGTTTGAGTTACCAGGCCAGATTCACTGGCGTGACAAAGCAATGAGGGTAGTTTTATTCTGTGCAATGATCCTGATGTTAGTTCAGGTCAGCCTTGCATAGAGATCAACTGAGGGAGAGCATTCATGTAGCCAACCCAAATAATTTGGACAAACATGATGATTCATATTACTTCAGCACACGGTTAATAAGTTTAGTCATCCTCTGTTTTACTAGGACATTAGTCTGCACGGAGTCAAACCTCCGCGTACATCTTAATGGAGGAATATCATCCATGTAGCTTACCCAAATTGTTGGTACAAATACAAAATAATATTTTTATTAGTACAAATCACACGATCGTTCAGAAGTTTTGTTATCATTGATTTTATTAGAAGATCAATATGTATAGACACAAACGTCAAACTAAATTTTTTTAATAAAAAAAAGACGAACTCAAGAATTAGCCAAAACTACATAGATGCTAGATCACAACATACAACTAAGGGTTTCGAAATGCCAAAAGATCAAAGCCCTAAAAACCACAACGACGTAAACTGATTTAAAAGATAGAAAAGTAGACAGAACGGAAATAATGAAAACGATCATCGGAGACGACGACCATCGACATCGATTAGATCGGATGAGATCCGCCAGTTCCCACGAAACCATGCCAAATAAAGCATATTAGGGTTCCAAACATGGGGGAACGCCGATCGAGATAAATGAGAACGACAGCAGGATGCGATGGTATACCTGTCGGGATCGAGAGAGGAGACGAGTAACCAACGCCATGGCGACGGCAGCAGCTCCTAGTGGCTTTGTTTGCGATGGATTGATTCCCTGGCTGTGATGTGCGCCTTCTCACACAACGATCGCCCATGGCCGGGCGAAATAAATACCATGATTGATCTGGCATTTCATCCGTTGGATCAACATCGTGCGGTTGAAGATGAGGAAGACCGGCCCAGTCGCGGAGTAGATCGGCTCAAGCTGGCTAATTGCAAATTGCGGACGTGATCACAGATTGACCCGGTTCAGGGAAAATTCCAAATTTCTCCCCGAGATTAAAAAAATCAATTTAAACTTAAAAAAAATTTATTCTCTCAACTTAACCATTAAAATTATCAAATTGGGAATCGTAAATAAATAGAAAATTGAATTGGAGGTTTATAGAAGTTTAGTTGGGATTCATAAATAACTAGAGGATTGATTGGTTTGATTTCTTTTTTATGAATTTGAGCTTTCGTTTCAATTTGAGTTTCATTTTATAAACTCTTATTTTAAATTTATTTGATTGTTTAAAATTATTGTATTTTTAAGCTTATTTGGATGGTTACTCAGTTGGATATTATACTTTTGTTTATTTGTTAGAATTTTTTTATCTATTTACAAATTTGATAAAAAATTTATTGATAAACATGATTTATAAATTTTATCCATAGATATTTTTCATGAACAATTCAATATCTTTGTTCATGAATATTAATAAATTGGATATATAACAGAGGCGCTCACGGATGTTTACGGATGAGTTGTGTATGATAGATAACCTTTCTCTCTCTGTCTCTTTCTCAATATACAAATATTATCCTATATAACTCATCCATGAGCACCTTTTTTATCTACCGTCTGATCCCTTTGAGTTCAAGGATTAAGGTATAGTGCGCAAGCGATCAGACGGTGGGTAACAGAGGTACTTAAGGATAAGTTGTGTAGAATAACATTTCACTTTCTCTATATATATAGTTCTAAAACCTTGCGCGACTTACCCTGTGCGACGCGTGCACAATAGCGTCTCTACTGTCTGATCAATCGTGATTGTATAATAATGAGGAATGTACAGTGCTTTGTATATCCGTGTTGGAGGAGCGTCTGTGTGCCGTCAGAGTGATGGACGCTATAACCCAACTCCTGAAGCCATCGGGATCATAGTTGGTATCCCTCTGGCCGGACATGGTCAGATTCTGACTGATCTACGGTCAAATTTTGACTGAAATTCGGCTAAATTGTGGCCATAATTGGGTTAAATTTAGCCAAATTACAACCATAATCGGCCATAGAAGTTTAATAATAAATTTACTATTTCAGTGTACATTTATTTATGTATTTGATGTGATCTTAAACTCATTTACTGAATGTCCATAATACGATACATAGTATGAGATGAATTGTGATTGGATCACAATTAGTGAGTATCTCATCATGTGTAATTATGAAAGTATTGAAACCATCTCTAGTTAATGGATTGATGATATTGGACATCATTAATTCTGTGAGAC
>JBAMHZ010212389.1:0-14241 GCA_037177395.1 Alpinia galanga | reverse complement strand
ATACTTTTAACATTGTAATGTAATGTAATGTGGATTACAAAACATAAAAAAACTTTGTAATTTGGATTACGGACCAAAACCCACGTAATCCAAATTACATTGCAAGGTCAACAAGTCAACGCTGCCGGCCGGCCACCGCCGGTCAGCGGTAAGAATGAATACACATTCCAAACGTAATAATGTAATCACTCTTGTAATCAAAGATTACATTATAAACATTAACCAAACGTAGTAATGTAATACACATTCCATTCCATTACATTACACATTTCATTACATTACAACGTACCAAACGTAGCCTTAGATTTTTCGAATCACTTTCAATAATGTTTACTTGAGATTTGTTTGGCCTCGCTCTACCACTCTCATTTTCAACTCTAATTGTTGTTGCAAATTTATTCAATCAAACTAAGGTCCTTAGAATTGAGGGATTTGTTCTTTGGGTTCTGGATTGCCTAGCTGATTTGTGTAGTAGAATCATGAGATCATCTGGATCACAAACTGAACCATAGTGCCATCCTTTTTTTTTCCCCCCATATCTAAAAGATTAACTTATCGTGGAGAATGCTCTAAATTTTTATAGTTAAAGCTTCCCAAGTTTAATTTTCTTGAAATTGGAAATTCTATTTTACAGGTGAAAGCTAATGATGGGGAGGGTCCCGATATACTTCGTAGTGCTTCCGATGGCAGTAGCGGTGGACATGCAGAGTCACTAGCTACTACTCTTGCAGAACATCAGCAGCATTTGGTTAGCATACAGGTATAATGATATACTTGCATAGCAATTCATAGCCCAATATATACTAATGTAATTGGGCTTATTTTACATCCCCCTATCTATCTCTTCATCCCATTTATTACTGGGTTTCTGATTATAGTTCATTAATGGCTTTATTAATTTGCAAAGGCATAAGTTTCTTACTTGAAGGACAATACAAGAGATTCAATATTTTATTCCCAGGAAGGTTCAGGACCTGAGATTTCAAAGAGTCTATAGGAGATATTCACCTCTGTTCACATCAAGTTCTTAACTGAGGAACACATTTATGATAAAATGCATTTGAAGCTAATGAATGCTAGGAATGTGGCTGCCGTGTGCGCAGTAACCAAATCATTCAATCAAGTTATGATTACACTAGCTTTGTTACCCTATTTCTTTTAAGATTATGCTAAACAAGGAGAATGTTGTAGCATTAGCTAGTCCAGCCGACTTGTTGAGATTCTAGCATAAATTCTTAAAATGTTTTTTCTCCCCTGTTAAGTATACGCAGTTGAGTTTAGTTACATGGTAGTGTTACTTTGATAATTGTTGCATATTTGAAAGAATGGTTATAACGCCATGGCAAGAGGGAAAACATAGCAAGAAATGAAGAGAGAAGCTTATGACTATGAAAGAAAGTTGTTTTGCGTATTGTATTTGGCACAGGTGGTGAAGGATTTCATGTCGGACAATCTGCATTGTCATAAAATGTTCTCTTCTTTTCAAAAAACAACCAGATGTTCAGATTTTATTAGCATTAGAGCTGGTGGTGGTCAAATTATGCTCAAGCAATAAGAGGACTGTATGGATTATCGATGTAGTTCCTAGTGATGGCCTACATGCCTTTTCCTTTTTCTGTTCTGCTTGATACATAATTTTACCTTTGTTTTGGAATCTGATTCTTTTTCATGATTTTATGTCATCCTTCAGGGACTCATCGATCAGCTAAAAGAAGCAATTCCAACAATGCAGCAGTCAATTTCTGAGCTCACTGAAGAAGTAAATAATGTTTCTTCATCAGTAGGTGGATTTAGTGCACCATCAACCACCATCCAAAGGGAAAGTATTGGCAGACCCCTAGTAAGAACTGATTATTTAATTGTTTTTATCATATAGTTCCTTGAATACTGCTGTTTTCCTCTCTCCTTTGCCGCCTAATCAATTTAAATTTAATGAACAGGAAAGTCTCGATGACGTTGCTGACATCACTTCTAAACTCTCCTCTACCCAGCTTGAAAAATTTTCAAATAGTCCTACTTTGAAACTCCCTCACTTGTTCAACCTAACTCCAAATTCATCAGCAAAGGGTACCCATGCGACTAAACGCCGTCCTGCGACAGTTCCAGTGCATCAAGAAACTGTGCCAGCTCAGAAAGTAGCTACGACTAAGCATCCAAGTGATATAAACGGGGAATCACAAGGTTAGCAATTTCACCTGTTTCGCTTATGGTTGACTTTAGCCGTATTTTTTGTTTAATGTAGAGATTTCTAATTTTGTAGAGAGTGCTGATAAATATGCCCAGAACATTAGGCGTTCTGTACGTGAAGCTGCTCTGTCAAGCTTGTCGAGCAAATTAGTGTTCCGAGATGGAAGTAAAGATGATGGCTCAGAACACTTCTTTATTTCTCTACCAACTGGTGATTGTTCAACTAATCAGATAAAACAACAATTCACTTCTTGTACACCAGAATCGCAAACTGTGCAGGGCAAGTTAAACACAACTCAGGGCATGTTAAATAAGTCGAACCGGCACAAAGAGTACACGAACAACCGTAGCCTATCAGATACATACCCAGATGGCACCCTGGATCAAGCTTTTTCACCTCCATTGCTACTGGAATCGCCCTTCTTCCAGGATGCATACGAGGATTTACTTGGTATGACCACAATCTGTGTTTAAAATCTAACTATTATTTCACATTACATTCAATTTCAGGATAAAATATGTATATCCTCTACCAAGATTTTAGCATAAATTCAAATAAGTTCCAATTTTCTTTTTGCTCGATTGGTACTATTTGTCATTCTCTACTAACGATGTTCTGTTTTACGTTTTGGCAGCACCATTATCCGAAACCGATGCTGCTCTCATGGAGCATTAGATTAGCGTTCGAGACCTTAAGCAATCATCTTAACGGATGAAGCCAAAGCTACAAATTCAACAATTCGTTTGAGCATTTGATTCATCAGTCGAGTGAGGTTCACATTGATTATTTTCTCATTGATTCAGCAATACGCCCATGATGCACATTTGTTCTGTGTTTGTATCAGTATCTGTAATTATGGTATCGATTTCTCAACCAAAAGCCTTTAACATTTAGATTGCGTTGCTTGCTTTGCTCTTCTTTTTTTTTTAAGTTTAATTTACAATACTTTTATTTGATAACTTCTCATAGTGTCCCTCCTTCCCACAAACACAAGTTGTGCTGTTGTTTTATCTCCATCAGATTTGAAAAGGCATCATATTGATTTAAGAACATTCTTTTGTCGCATGAATCCACAAACCTCACTGGACATTGATGTCCATCACTTTGCTGGAAGGCGAAGCTTTGGGAATGGCCACATAGAGCACTCCGTCCTTCACCTCCGCCTTGATCTTCCCCAGGTCGATGTGCTCCGGCAACGCGATTCTGCTGTTGTACCGACCGTAGCTCTTCGCCGGCCATTCCTCCTCTTCTTCGCCTTCTTTTGCTTCCTTGGGCAGCTTCTCCGCCTTGATCACGAGCATGTTTTCTTCGACCCAGACCTTCACATCGTTCTTAGTCATCCCGGGGATATCGAACCTCATTTTGTAAACGCTTTGATCTTCCTTGATCTCCCATGGGATCCTTCCCCTCCTGTAATTGCCCCCGAGTTCGTCGATGCTCGAAGCAGGGAACGACGTGCCGCTGTAAGCAAAGGGATCCTCCAAGATCCTCTCCATGGTGTCCATCATCTGTTGCACTGTCCTCGCTGAAGGAAATCTGTCCCAAAGCCCTGCAATTCACATGGTTCGGCAACAATTTACCAGAAAGAAGTAAAGACGAAGAGACCATTGAATTATCAATTGCTTCGGGCATCTATCTAATCTAATAGCACAGGTTTCAGTCGATATCTATTTTTCAATCAGAGTGGATTCTTGATGAAGTTACAAGCTCAAATCTAATGGTCAGATCAATCTAGATGAATCACGATATTAATAGGAAGTAAAAAAAGAGGAGAATGAGTGCACTACAGGTCGAATTGATAAGCTACTTCCATTAATGTTTTGCCGGACTGCGACATGGCTCAGATTTCACTCCTGCAAATTGCTACTTGTTCCCGAAAATTGGATCGCGAAAAGGCAGAAATGCACGAGAAAGGCGTTTCGTGAACAAGATGAACACCGCATCACGAGATCTAAAGAGAGAAGCTCCAGTGTGAGAGATCTTACCAATAGGTGAGGACGGAACGACGGCCCTCTTCACGGCAATGCGCTGCGGCGGCTCCTGCTGCTGCTTCATCTTGCCGGCTCGTTGGAGGTGGTCAAGACTGTCTCTGCCCTCGCCGGCCATGGACTTGGCGGAGAGATCGGCCGGACTTCTACGAGGAATGGATGCAGCCCCACGGCGGTGCAAGCGATGGCCGGCGTTGGCCCTTCCGCGGAAGGAAACGAGGGGAAGCGACAGGGAGCTCGTGCTCGAGAATGCCGACATCTTCGCCTTCGATTTCTTTGCTACCTTATCAATGGCGGAAATGGGAGCTTCGTGCTGGATTTATTTATAGGAGAGCGGTGGAAGGGAAAGCGGTCGCCATCTTCAGACGAAGTAGGAGTCTCTGGAACGAACCAGAAGCCGCGTGCGATTCCAGAAGGCTTCCGCTTAAATGGGCCTTAATAAATGGGCCTTATTGGGCCGTATTGTAATGGGTCTATAATCAATGGTCCAATCCAAATAAGAAAAAATCTCAAAATACATCGATCCTTTGTTCTTTTTTTTAAAAACACCCTTCATAATTTCTTAATTACTATAATACCTCTCCCCGTACCTTTCACTGTGAGCGCCCCTCCCTCTCTCCTCTCGGACTGTCGAACTGAACCCTAACCATTCGAGCATAGCGCGGCGCCGCCTTGCACATGGCTTCGCCGGAGACGCGCAAGAAGCCGACGCCCGGCCGAGGCGGGGTCTCCATCCCGCTGGGTATCTCCGAGGAGGAAGCGCGTGTCCGCGCCATCGCCGAGATCGTCTCCGCCATGGCCGAGCGCTCCCGCCGTGGGGAAAACGTTAACCTCAACGAGCTCAAGTCCGCCACTTGCCGGAAGTACGGCCTCTCCCGCGCGCCGAAGCTCGTGGAGATGATCGCCGCAGTCCCCGAGGCGGACCGCGACGCCCTCCTCCCGAAGCTGCGTGCTAAGCCCGTCCGCACCGCGTCCGGAATCGCGGTGGTCGCCGTCATGTCGAAACCGCACCGGTGCCCTCATATTGCTACCACCGGTAATATATGTGTGTACTGCCCCGGTGGCCCTGATTCGGATTTTGAGTACAGCACGCAGTCATATACCGGTTATGAGCCAACAAGCATGAGAGCCATCCGAGCCAGGTCTTTATCGCATTCTTCCCCCCTACTTCTGTATTCTTTAAGCTTTTCACACCGCAGTTTGACTGTCCAACTTATGCGTTCCAGGTTTATATTTCTCAATATTCGATAAAACATTGAAGTAATTTTCCATGATTGGAGATAGTTAGATGTTTGCACTTAGCTTTGAGTATTTGACTGTGGTGAAATGAAAATGCATTCATTCTCTCCACAAGATGGTTTTGTGTAACCGAAGGCATCATTCGCGAATACCAAAGTGTAATCATATTCAAGGGAGTTCCATTGTACGTTCTATCATATCAGACTTGATGGTTTATACTAGATAAAACTGAAGTTATTGATGAGTCCTTTAAAGATAGCTTATTATTTTTCATATCACGTGAGGGGATTCTTTGAGCCAATTTTACTGTATTGTCGATAATTTTCAGCATCTAACCTTATTCTATCTGCTAGAAATGTAAGAAATTGTTTTTTTTTTTGTGATATTACTGCATTTTTCAAACACCAATTCGTTTAAATCTCCTGTTGCTTATCTTGATGTTCATTCAACATATTTCCTTTTCTTGTTTACTTTTAATCTTGATATTAGTATTATTACATGTATTTATTCTAATGTTATCTATTTCGTGCTTCTAGATATAATCCATATGTACAAGCTCGAAGCAGAATAGACCAACTGAAAAGGCTAGGTCACAGTGTGGATAAGGTTTGTGATATATTCAAACTATGAGGCAATTCTGATCTTCGGTTTATATCTGCATATCCCAATAGTTGTTTATCAAAATTTATACATTCATCAATATCAATTTTACTTGTTAGCTTCTGATTGCAATTCCTATATTCCATACAGGTGGAGTTCATTTTAATGGGAGGGACTTTCATGTCACTGCCTGCTGACTATCGTGATTACTTCATAAGAAATCTTCATGATGCTTTATCAGGACATACATCTGCAAATGTTGAGGAGGCTGTACAGTACTCAGAGCATGGCACAACAAAATGTATTGGAATGACAATTGAAACGTGTGTTTCATGTTTCTCTCACTTTGTTCTTTTTTTGTCTTTTTATTGTTTTGTCTCACAATTCTGAAAGAAGCTTAAGGTTGTGCCTGCTGATGTAAAGCAGTTAAGTTTATCTGTGAAAGTGTTTGAAAATTCCATTTGAGACAACAGTGAAGATGTGCTAATTATTTGTTTTTATTATCAGGAGACCTGATTATTGTTTAGGGCCCCATCTACGCCAAATGTTGTCATATGGTTGTACACGTCTTGAGATAGGAGTACAAAGCACGTATGAAGATGTAGCTCGTGACACAAATAGAGGTCACACAGTTGCTGCTGTAGCTGATTGCTTTTGCTTGGCTAAGGATGCCGGTTTTAAGGTAAGGTACTTAATCACAAGTCAATTGGTTTGCTTTTAGCAGGTTTGCAGATATGATTGACTGATAGATGACTAAACATGGATTTTGGAGCACTGCATAGTTGCATGTGTCACGATAGGCATCTTTTTTTGATCTGGATGGCACAGCAGTATCCATGTAGCAAAGCAATAGTCTTAGTTTTCAATTAAAGTGTGATAAATTGAAATGATATCTTTAATATCTACTTTTTTTCTCTTTTCATGTGAGTGCCAAATCGTAACAATCTGAATTTTGTCTTTTACTATGATTTACTAACATATAAGTACTAATCTATATTTGTTTCATTTTCTTTTAATAAAATAATTGATTTAAACATTAAATTTTTGGATATTAAATATTATGTTAAAATATGAAACATCCTATTGTTTATCTGATTCTTATATTAATCTTTAGAAGTATTTCAGTACCTATGAGAAAGTACTTTTGAAAAACATCCTTCCTCTTGCATTAGAAGAGTGGCTTTGTAAATGGAGTTGTTACTTTTAACATACATTTATCAAACACCTTATTTAACTTCCAAAGTGGTTTTGGACAAGCATTCCTAATCCATTCTTAATGCCTTCCATCAAATATGTTCAAGTGCATTAGACAAGTGATTTTGTGAATAGAATTCTTACTTTCAACATAAATTTATTAGACACCTTATTTAGCTTCCAAAGTGGTTTTGGGAAAGCATTCCTAATCCATTGTAGATGCCTTTGCATCAAATATATTCTGGTCTACATATTCTTTCCATTTCATTCATTTGTCTGCTTGTTTGTAGGTTGTTGCTCACATGATGCCTGATCTTCCAAATGTTGGCCTTGAGAGAGATTTGGAAAGTTTTAGAGAATTTTTTGAGAGCCCAGCTTTCAGGGCAGATGGTCTTAAAATCTATCCTACGCTTGTAATTAGAGGAACTGGACTTTATGAGTTGTGGAAAACTGGCAGGTACTACATTTTTTCCAAAACTTGCATGCAAATTAAGATCTGTCCTCAGAATCTATGAAAATATGGGTCATGCTTTTAGAAGTAGCTCTTTTTTGCCATCTAAACTTGGCTAGAACTTGTGAGTTTCTGGTAACTTTTTTTTCTCTCCATCCATCAGTTGATTTCTTGTCATCTAAGATGATGTTTATATGTCTCTTTGGTTGTCAGCCTGACCATCTTTAATATTTTCCTGTACTTTTCTCATCCTTGTGGTGTCCAAAGGCGCATTTATTATAAAAGATGCATGCCACTATTCTCATGCCAGATAAAAATGATGGCGATGACTGGGAAATGAGAATAATTTGTACTTCTTTTCTTTAGGTATAGGAATTATCCACCAGAGCTCCTTGTGGACGTTATTGCAAGGATTCTATCGATGGTGCCACCATGGACACGTGTTTACAGAGTCCAAAGAGATATTCCTATGCCACTTGTCACCTCTGGAGTTGAAAAAGGAAATCTCCGTGAACTTGCATTGGCACGAATGGAAGATTTAGGATTAAAATGCCGAGATGTTAGAACGCGCGAGGCTGGAATACAGGTCTGTGTCTATGTAAATCTATTTTTCATAAAAGCAGGAGTCAAATTCATAGAATGGCCTCTTTATTCTTGAAATTGTTATAGGACATTCACCACAAAGTTAAGCCTGAGGAAGTTGAGCTTGTGCGACGTGATTATGCAGCAAATGAGGGTTGGGAGACCTTTCTTTCATATGAAGATACACGGCAGGTAGATTATGTAAAATTACATGCTGGCAATCCTTGGATTTTTTGTGTTATGGATGAAATTATTCTCATTTTTGTCCTTTTCTAGATTGTTGAACCATTTAGTTAGGCCTTTTTGGTTTATAATGGATGAAGGTGTTTGCTAATGCTCTTGTTATATGTTAATTTAATGTATTTTATCTGACCAATTATTATTTTATTTTTATATGATGATTAGGTCTTCATTGTTGTCACATCACCATTTGTTTTATTAATAACAAAAAATTATACCTATTATCGACCGCATAGGACAAATGATTTCTTAATTATTATAATATTACTACTGTTTCTTATAACATATTAATGATTTCAGAATATTAATTAGAAAAATTTGTTAATAATATCAATTCTGTTTTAGATTAGTAATTGCATATTATTCAATAATAATCTCATATCATAGTTTGTTATTATCGCCTCCACGGATTGACGCAGTTGGTAATTGCATTGGTGCTTTCCACATGAGATCTTGGGATCAATTCTCAACCGGTGCAAAATGTTTTATTGGATTCCTGACATTCCCTATGCAAAGGGACTACTTTGCCAGACATGCGCATTATCATGTTTTGCCACATAGTTTGATATTATCATTTTTTATAATAGTTCGTGTTAATGATTTTGATTAACTAATTATCTAATAACACGATGTTACCATCATTACTACGCTAGAATAGTTACATTATTTTATTCTTCTCTTTATCATTTACTCTATATAATTTTATTTTCACTTTTTTTTTTTCAAGTTCTAGTAGGAACAACGAAAAATGTTTAGTATATTGCCCTCCGTTCTTGCATCGATTTCTCACTTTGCTTTCTGAGACAAGTAATCGGATATAGATTGAGATTTAACTGCATTCAACTTGGATCTAAGATTGATCTTTTATTGTAAATATACATATATAAATGGATGGTTCTCTTCGGTTAGTATTCAGTTAAGATATGTGGTCAAATACGGATTAAGTTTAGGCCATGCAAATATCAAGTTATATTTCAGTGTCTTATAGATATCGATACGACCATCTTATGTTTTCGCTTTCTGCATTTTCTGGATGCTTATTTTGCTCGGAAAATTCATAAGGATAATGTACTATTGTTAGCTGAATTTTGATATTGTCTAGTGAGCTTCTTGAATTCTAAATCCTTCATTTTCTTGGTCACGAATCAGGACATTCTTGTTGGCTTGTTGCGGCTGCGTAAAATTGGACACAATGCAACAGGCCCTGAACTTACCGGGAGGTGCTCCATGGTTCGTGAACTTCATGTCTATGGAACTGCAGTGCCTGTACATGGGCGCGATGCTAACAAGCTGCAGCACCAGGTTTTTTTTTTTAAATTTATTTATTGCGCTTATCGACGTTTAGTTCAGGTTGTTCATCTTCGAAGTCTCTAACTGCTTATAGTAGGTCGCAATGCTATTCATAGATCTAAATGCCTGTAACAGCCAACTAAATTGCACTTCTTAGATTCTTTATCGCCGTTGTTTCTGCGACACAGGGCTATGGGACACTCCTGATGGAAGAAGCCGAGAGGATCGCCGGAAGGGAGCATCGGTCAGCAAAGATAGCTGTAATTTCTGGTGTCGGAACGCGTCATTATTACCGGAAATTGGGGTATGAACTAGAAGGTCCTTACATGGTAAAGTATCTAACATAACGTCGAGGGCGTTGCTTGTTTGTATATCTATGGAAGAGGAAGATGGGCTTTCAATTCCTGGTGGAATCACAATGATGGATGAACCATTTGGTATATAATGGTGGGAAATTTTCAGAAAAAGAAAAATCAAAAATATGTTAGAGGTTAAGTGGAACTTTTCTTGTGTTTCTTTTAATACAAAACTTTCAAGTTTGATCTGATTCATACTGCTCATTATCATGTATGGTTATTTTTGTTGTTGTTGTTGTTGTTGTTGATTGATATTAGATATTCAATTTTGGAGTGATCGATTGAGATATAAGGAAATGAGAATTGATTGTACCTTTTATTTTTTGTGTTCTTGTTCTGAATGTTTCGGTTGGAGATGCTGATTGATAAGATAAATGAGCTGCCTGAATTAGTAGGGGTGCAGACTAACTGAATCAAGCTAAATATTATGAAAAAGTTAATATTCCAATTCAAAAATGTATGGAACCGTTGTGTTAGTGGTTTCTCTCAGCTGTTCTTATCCAGCAAGAAATAAATCGAACAAGTGTTAACATGTGCAATCTTAGCAAATTTGACATCCTAAAAGACTGATCTTCATTTGAGAACAAGTCTATAAATGTCTCATAGATAGGGATAGAACCTGACCTGGGGAGGGCGGTTAGGGTCTCGTCCAGGGTTCAAAATCCTATTAAAAAAAAAAAAAAGTATAGGAAGAGATCTAAAAATCCTTGAGCTTCTAGGACACCAACTTCTAGGACACCGGCTCTGGTTAGGGATCAATTAAGAAGTTCTTTAGGGATCGATTAAGTTCTTTCAAATCTATGTGGATATTCTACCATTGCATTATATTCAAGTTTGAAAATACGTGGGATGTTTGAATTGAATTCGAAGCTCAATGATAATAATAATTTTGGCTTAAACTCGGGTTAAGATAAAATACAAAATTGAGTCGGGTTTGAGTTGTTCAAGTTTGAAATGGAGATGCAAATGGATCAGATCACGAGCTTTTTGAGTGGTTAGAAAAATATTTGATTTATATTTTAAATTATCCAATTCAAGATGAACTTTAAGATTCGATATTTTTTTAATCGAATTTAAATTTATAATATTTTATTCTATTGCTCACTTGTCAAATTTGAATTGAATTTTTTTTATAATTTTAATGTAAATATGTTCAAATGAAATTTTAAATAATTTAAATTTAATTCAAAATGTAGATCAAGTTTGCTTATCCAAAATTTGAACAAATTTGAATTTCATTTCGAATTGAATTGGAATCATAATCATTTATATTTTCAAGTTTCGAATAGAATTTGAATATCATATATATTTTTTAAACTCGAATTTGAATATTAATATTTTGTAATATTCGATTCTTTTGCACCTTAGTTGGAAAAGACTCAAATTTGATTTTAATTCGTTATTCAAACAAGATATCCAAAGGAAAGATGTACAATAGAATAAAAAAAATAGAGTTCAATGTAAGTTTAATTACTTATGAATTATTAAATAAAATATTATGTATTTGAATTTGACTCAAAAAATTATCAAATATATTCGAGTTCAATTTGAATTTAATAATTTTAAATACAAATTAAGTATTTTTCAACCTATTTAGAGAGCTTGCGAGGCAACTTGAATGGCATGGATAGATGATGGAAGCCGTTCTATAATTTTAAAAATAATTTTATGGATAAATTTAAAATAAAATGTAAAATGGTTCTCAAATTTAAGATAATCTTATTGTTAGTTCTCCATGTTAAAATTAAAATATTATGAACCTTTAATTATAAGAAGCTCAACTTCCTTTTTTTTTCCTTTCTAGTTAAAAAAAAAAATAGAAATTTACATCCATAATAAATTTATTATCTCTTTGATAATACCTAATAAATTTATAATTTTTTAGAATATGAATAATCATTGACTTTTATTATTTTACGACAATTTACACCTAAAGTCCAGGAATTTTCAAAATATTATAGTTTGATATTTATTAAATAATATATTTATTTCTATAAATATCCCAACAGCGATGGAATATCCAAGTCATTCAAAATATTACATTGTACTTTTCTTATTAAAAATTTATCAGCTTCCAAGGATGACTCAGTTGGTAAATACAAAAGAGTAATTTTTAAATGGACAGAGGTCAATTTCTGGAGAGATCATGACTCTGGGCTATCGATTGACCTCTTTCTTTGTATTTGTCATACTTGAATTCCTAATTTACCCTCCTCTTTAGTAGGGACAACTGAAGGAGATCACTAATGTGACGGTTCTATATTTTTCTTATTAAAAATTTATCACATATAACTTTTCTCTTACAAAGTAACAGAAGAAAAAATTCTACAAAAAATCTCTTGAATATTAGTTGTTCTTTAAGGGGTATTGATTAAAATTTTACTTTTTTTCTTATTTATTATTTTTCAAATCTTCTAATGTATGTATTTTATTTGCTACAGTTTGTAATTTATGAATTTAGATTTATTTATAAACTGACAATGTAATATGAAAAAATAAAGTGTACTTAAATATTGTATTAATATTTGTTTGAAAAATCATTTAAGAATAGTTTTTAACGATTATAACTTACATAATATATTATTTTAAATTTTACTACTCATTACTGCTTAGTTCAGAATTTTAAAAAGGCAAATTGAAGGTGTGAATAAATTTTCAAAAGTTTAAAACCAGTTATTTTTGTTTTTGTATTTTTTCAAGAATTATTAACTTTCAAACGTGATAGAAATATAGAAGTTTTAATTTATTTTTTTTACTAACTGTAACACAGTCGTGTTCATTGTATGCTAAAATTTATAATTAAACATTACAATTTTTTTTAAAAATCCAACACTATATTTTAAATTTTCATAATACAACACTTCATCTCAAATCCAACATTGCAAAGGTGCTGAACGTGTAGCCATTTTATCTATATGCCTTTGTCTCTATTAAGACTATGTTTGATACAATGTAGTATAATGAGATGTATATAATAATATAATAGAATCAATATTATATTACTATATTTAGTTAAAGTTTATAATGTAATTTTTGATTATAAGAGTGATTATATATTTTTTTTATTTGATATTCATTTTTTCCGTACGTTATCAATCGTCGATTATCACCGGTCAAAAGGTGACAGGGGACGGCTAACGGTTAGGGGTAGGCCGACAACCGGTAGTAGTGGTTGGTGGCGGTGACAACTGATCGATAGTCAACATTAACTATGTTAACTTTATAATATAGTATGGATTACATGAGTTTTAGTCCGTAATTCTGATTATAAGGGTTATATTATGTTTTGTAATTCATATTACATTACATTACGATGTTAAAATAATATCAAACAAATGAATCAATCTTTTAATATAATTTAGATTACATTACAAGGCATATTTCAATATACTAAATGCAACCTAAGGGTTAAGTGGATAGCACGGTGACAGATTTACTATAAATGATTGATTTTTAAAGACTATAAAATCTTTTATGAACATTTGTCCTCTCACCTTGCAAGCGTTTAATTAAGTAAAAAATACTCTCCTCTTAATTTATTTTTCTTGCGATGATTATAAAAAAAATATAGAACCGTCACATTAGTGGCTCCCTATCGCTGCCCCTACACATGGAGAGGGGTAAATCAGGAACCTAAGGCGGTCAATGCATAAATGCAAAGTTATCGGTAGTCTGACGGTGAAACCTAGAAATCGACCCTGGACTTTAACACGGCTGCGCTAGCCGTCCGAGCTTTCTTGCGATGATTATAAAATGTGGAACTGCCACGTTAGCGGCCCTTCACCGCTGCCCTTATGTGTGGAGGGAGGTAAATTAGGAATCCAAGGAGGTCAGTGCAGAAATGTGGAGTCATCGGTAGTCTGATGATGAAACCCATGAATCACCCCCTTGCCATTTCGGACTTTAACACGACTGCGCTGGCCGTCCGAGCAATCCCTGGGGGCTTTCTTGCGATGATTATATTGTGCAAAAGGCGATTCGCTCGCCCTTAGTACCCTCTTTAACCTGTTCCACAGCCAATACGGAGGAGGTAAAATTATGAGGAGCACTTTGTGTCCAACCAAGGGCTAACGTAGCATGAGGTAGACACCCCCGAAAAGGCTTACAGCCCTC
>JBAMHZ010212280.1:0-14241 GCA_037177395.1 Alpinia galanga | reverse complement strand
GCAAACATTTTTGTGAAAACAACCCCGGAAGTCTCTTGTAATTCTGCATCTCATCCTCATTAGGAAAACAGCTACCGTTTTTTCATTTGCAGTGTTTTTTTTTTTTTTGGTTTTCCTTCAGTTTATAGGGTTAAAAAATAAAATAAAATAAAATAATTAACAAATATGATTTAATCGATGTATTTATCATAGGTCCAATCCTAAGTCAAACTGAGAAACCCCATTTTTACTTTTATTCTCAGCAGCCCTCCGCCCGGTTGGCCGCTGCCGGCCATCGGTCACCGCCATCTCCACCACCACCAGCCAATCATCAAACATCGTTGGCCAACGGACGTCACCACCTGTCGATCACCGCTGGCCGTCCGTCGTCGACTGTCACCTATCACCGATCGTCAATCATCAATTGTCGGTCGCTGACCACCGTCGATCGCCGATAACAATAATAATATTTCAGAATAAATAAAATCTTATAGTTAAATCAGGAATAATATAGTAAAATATTACATTATGTTATACTTTAAAACTTACCAACAAATAAGTTTTTATTGAATTACTTATATTGAACCAAACAACCTAAGTTATATTTCATTCCCTACAATTTTAATTATACAATTACCTAGTAATCACATAACCAACTAAAGTTATACGTGACTACCCAAACCAAACGCACCCTTAAGGTGCGAGTAAATCATGTGGAATTCCCATTCAACTTGTCCAAACTTGTATGCATTGATGAATTCCAGAAGAAAAAAAAAAGGAACAGTTTTCAACCACTGAAAAGTCGATCATGGAAAAAAAACATTCTGAATCCAAGTAGGCATACCATGAACAACCAGTTTTACTTTAGCCGTGCATATTACACAACTGATAAAATGTAAAAAACAGCAGAACTTTAGGTACCATGGAAAGGTAATTTGTCGACTGATAACGGTGGGAATGCCAAGATCCAAGCATCATTCTGGTTTTCTATGCAGCGCTTGGGTTCATATCAAGAGGCTGTTCGATCGAATGGGTTGACGATGAGTTTTCCCCCGGCAAGGCATAGCTAGAGACCATTCCGGTCACAGTTTGGATTTTACATATACAAACACTAAGAAATGATGGAATAACATCACTCAGCTAAGTTTACAGGAGGATCTATGTTTCCAACAAGGATTGCCAGATCAATGTCCTTGTCTTCAAATTTTTTGATGAAAGGATGATCCTGAAAATTCAGAAAGAATCTATAAATCTCTCAAACATTATAGCATACATAAAAGAATTACTGAACCACTGACCAGGAGCTCCAAGGATGACAGACGTTGCTTGGGGTCTTTCTGTATGCTGCAAACAATTTGATGGAAAGGCCAATCAATCAGTTTCAACTTGCAAGAGAAGAGAACATACCAAAGGAGGAAACTTTGACTGTAATACATATGCACACACCGTCGCCAAACTTTTAGGAGCTTGAGAGAATATATATCACGCTTAGTCAGTAAATTTTGGCAGCCTTTGTGAGAAAATTGTCAGGCATCTTGGATGCCCATTTAGTATTAGACCTTTAGTTATTATGTGGTTAGAGTTGGATTGGCATTCTTGGTTTCAGTTACTATTCAATATCAAACAGCAGAAGCATCGGTGTTAAAGTAGCCTCAGCAAGGCTCTATTTTCCATAATTAGAATCTGAACACCATCTTGCGAAAAGCCAAACTCAGTCATAGATTATGAACTAAATAACTAAAGATTAGCTTTATAGAAACTTTATATAACTAGAATCTATATAGAACCTTTATATAAGATTTAAGGCCAAGGCGTTTTAATACGATACCATGGAGGAACTAGAATTTATAGAGGATGCTATATCAAGATAAAAATGATATGAGAAGTATATTGGTATTTTTTTTATTTAATCCTTTTTAAAGCATCCATCAAGTCATGAAAATGTAGTACTACATTACTGAAAGTAGAATCAAATTCTATTTGATACATAACATCTAGGAAAATACAAAATGAATATGCATAAGAAAAAGCTATACGGTGCTACGTTGTGCAAGATAAGAGTGAAGACTTATTGGCTAATGAGTGATCAAAATAATCAAAAATAAGTACATGGGAGGTTAGGGCATACCAAGCTGATATGAACGAACAGAACTCCGGGGAGAACTGATCTGAGGGAGCAGAAGGTGGTGGTTGATCCACAATAGCCTCCAGAAGTTCATAAAAACTTAAATATCCTTCTGGCTCTGTTGATGTGTAAGGAAAATGGCCGATTGCAGACTCAAGGATTACCAAGCCCAAACTCCAGATGTCACTTTTGTAGTCATATGAGCTTCCACTAATTCGTTCAGGCTAAGGATACAAGCAATTTATTATGACAATCAAGCTATGAGAACATATTACATGCTGTTAGAAAGTTCCCTCAGAAACAACAATGACTTATGGGGTGGTAGTTCACATACCGCCATATAGTTATACGTGCCAACAAATGTATCACGCTGACCCATGGAATTGGCAAGCACTGCACTTACTCCAAAATCTGTGATCTTCACCTCACCTTTATGGTTCACTAACAAGTTTGATGGCTTTATATCCCTATGAATCACATGCCGTTCATGATGCAGATATACTAAACCCTTCAGAACCTATGCATACATGAGAATAATATCATTGATCAAAGAACAGTACAGCCTTTCCAGCTTTCATACTCCACAATGTACTAGATACTTGCCTGCTTACAGACGACTGCTAGATATGGCTCAAGAATTGTTTTGACTTGCTTGATTACATCTGCAAGTGATCCACGATCCATGTACTCAAGTACTAGAGATATAACACCATTGTGGTAGAAAGAATGGTAACAAACAACAATGTGAGGGCACTGAGAGGCTTTATTTATCTTAAGTTCTTGCACAATTTGTTTACGAAGTGTTTCCTGAATGCACATCTGAATACCCTGAAAATAATCAATGAGGTAGAGTTGGGTCACTCTGTTCAAGAAAAAACAAATTCTTTCACCATTTTTTTTTATCTAAAACTTGGTTTACTTGGATGTAAAGATAGGAGAGGAAGGGAGAGAGGAGTCACAAAATTCCACATGGATCATGAATCGCTTATTTAAATTAATTTTCCTTTCCATCCACTCCCAATCACCTAACTATCTGTTCAAGTAAACCCCACCTAGGCAACATGGCATTTGCCACTCAATGAGTAAGGATATATGCAAGATACAAATAGAAAAAGGACAAACAAGTACCATAAATCTAAGCAGGTTCTTAGCCTTCACTATATGGCTTAAGGTTGTTTGACTAACTAAACTTACAGTCTCAGTGTATAATAAAGAAGGAACGCATGGTGATACTAATCAAGTTTTAAATTTAAAAAACAACTTTTTTTATATGAATATGCAACAAACAAAGAATGTGGACATTGAGTTGAAACATAATATCAATATGAAACCAATTGTCCCCTAATGTAAAAAATATAAAAGATTATATCAAAATTATTCAAGAGATTAAGAAAAAGTAAATGGCATTTGATAGATCAAGCGTGAAGAGACTAAAAAATGGATCCAATCCTTAGATCAGCCTTTCACCAGAACCTATGCTTATTTGTTGTCAGAGGAAACTATATTTGCAGCCAATAATCTCACCTTCTTCTGGTAAGTTTGAAAATATAGAATATGCAAATCCACATATACAAGTTGGTAGGGTGAGATTGTGTACCTTGTCACAAACCAATTTACATGTTGTACGTTGGTGACTCTTAGTGTTTCCTAAAACAGTTCTGTTGCAAAATTTTGACAATATTTGAACGGTTTATATTGAACTAAATTTTGTATTTTCCACAAACAACTCTTTGAGTTTTACTTACTTTATCTATAAGATACGTGCTTGAAAGGGTTGAAAGGCGTAGATGAATTCAGACGGTACTTCAATCATAAATGTTAGTAGAAATATACCTTTAGAGCATAAAATGTTCCATGCCATTTATGGCGCACCAGTTGAACAATTCCTCCACTTCCCTTCCCTATGACTTTAATGGCCTCAAGATCTTCCCTAGAGAACTCTACATCTTCCACATCTGGTGGCTGCATATTGTCATGCCAAAATTCTAAATTTATAGAGGAACTTGATAAGATATGCAATTGAACAAAGCAGATGAATGAGCAATCAAAATCATGTAAATATTAAATTAACATACTGTCTTTAAGAAAGACCAAGAAATTTTTTTTTTTCATAAAATAATAAGAATATAAATGTAATGCTAAATTAGTGACCCAGAAATATAATAAAAAAAATATAGTAAAATTAAAATTCTTGTACATGATTGACTAGACAGAAATGCAAAACTTTATTATCTATGTAAATGACAACTTTAAGGACGAATTGTAATGTGCAATGTCGAGTCTGCTGTTTATGCCTTCTATCCAATTAAAAAGGGGATATTCTTTATTTGAATCTGTAATAGTTGCACAGTTCCTTTCCAAATATGATGCAATCAGAGACATTTAAATATTTACTCAGTTTCACAAATAAGCTCAATTCTAACTGAACATACAGAAATATGTTTCGTCTAGTGAACCAAAAGGAGATGCATAGTGCATGTACAATTGCATATTTCAAATATGCATCCCATTAATTTCACTTGGGATTAGCATAACTTCAGCTATTTCAGACATTAATGTAACATAGAAAATCAAAATAAAAAACAATTAAACAAATAAGAAATCGGGGCGCAATGTGGATGTGAAGAATTCTATTCAAACATTGATTTTAGAACATTAGCAAATAGAACCTTATTACTCCAATCTGCATGCATGAATCACTATCTATTCAAGGAACTAAAGTAGAACATAAAATGACCACTACCCTTTTTACAATTCTTATCATGTGTGATTTCTGCAATAAGTTTTTAATTCAATTTATTAAATTATTCCATAATTATCATCGACGGACTAGAAGAGTATCAACCTCTAGCATTCTGCTTATTTCCTGGTCAGGAAGGATACAATTCAAGCAGCGGTTAAAATCACAATTTGTAAGTCAAAACCCATCCAGAAACACCGGAAGAAATACTTAACATTTCATTCGGTGCGAGAACAAGCCAAAATTTCAGTAAAATTAGAAGGCAGTCGAAGCCAAGTTTACCCGAATAGTTTGAGTTTCGTCAGAGATCAACCGCAGCCCCCTCTGATTCAACCGCAGATCCCCATCCGTGAACGTGCCACTCGCCGTCCTGCAATTCGCAAAACCCTGAATTTACTCAAAATCCGACCAAAAACACAGTAAAGAAACTTCGACTATTCAAATATCAAAACCAGCAGCATTCTGCAAAACCCCAGAATAAAAAGAAACCAAAATCAAATCCAGCCACGGGAATTTCGGCAGAAGGTGATTCAAACAAAGAAACCACCAAATCAAGAACAAAATCCCTCAAGAATTAACAGCGGGAGTAGAGGAATGGGTATGCTACAGGAATTTGTCGACGGGGGCTTCCTGGGGGGTAACATCGAGCTTCAGCTGCTTCAATTGCTTGGCGCCCTTCATGATCTAGGGTTATAGCGTTCCGATTCCCGAGTTGCTAGGGTTTCGTGGAGGATGGAAGAGAGCAGAGCAGAGAAATGAAAATCCAATTTAAAAGGGAGATCAAGACTCGAAAATGACTGTCAAGAGGAAAAAGAAAAGAAATAAAAAACTTACTCTCAAAATAATATTTTTTTAAGAGCCAAAAGAAGACGACGGGGACGACTTTGACTTGATGACTAACATAATTAATGATTTCGAAACCACGGAAAGAAGCAGCCAACGGAACGGTGCAATCACAGCTTACAAAGACAGTTTCAAATTTTAGCAAAATAATAATGACAGCCCTACAAAGTTCAAAAGCAATTTTAAGTCCCTGACAACACCTATACAGTGCTCAAATTACTAATGATATACAATCTTATCTTATTTTGTAAAAAATTATTTTCAAAATTTAATTAAATCATAAAATAATAATTTTACCATTGCACTAAAATTCTCCTTTATATAAAAAAAAATAAAAAAAAATCAGTTGTCTAATAAAACGAGTTGGACTTCAAAAAAAATTAAGCCTGAATTGGACATCTGAAAAACTCAATGCCCTTTTGATAAAATTCACATAAAACATTGTCCATATTTATTTAAACCTCTATATTGTCAATATATATTTTTTGAGCATTAAAATTTTCATTAATTTTTATTTCATTGCTATATTTTATAAGTGCTATTAATTCCTTTTGTATTAAACATCCTTTTTAGTCTTTGTCATTGGAGAAGAAGAAACGTGTGAAGTATGCTCGACCAAATGTCACAAAGGGATCCGTATCCCTTAGAATTTGATGTAAGAGAAAATAGAAATAGTTTCAAACTTAGAGAGGTAAATATCAGTCATTTTCTTCTTCAGACTTGTGCTAATAACTCTCAGGCACAGTCGAATTTAAAATAATTTAACCATCAAATTTCATTAAAACACAGGTAAAATACACAATAAAGGATCATGCTCATGCTTGGGGGAGTTCAACAGTTAGCTTACCCTGAGGCAGTTCTCATTAAACCAACTAGTCCAGCTTTGCAACTTCTATCCCAAATCTTAAACGAGGCAACGCGTTAGCTAGCAGAAAACAGGATTAAAAATACGGGGAAAGAAAATCATTATGGACAGATTGCATGGTCAATCAGCAGGAAGATGAATAGAATTGCTGAAATATAACAATAAAAATAACAAAATACAACTCGAAGCAAGCGCAAACTGCAGACTCAAATACTTGATGAGCTTGGCATACAGAGGTTTGTCCTTGTGTACAAGTGTAGTGGGTGGAGAAAGAACCAAACTACATGTTCATCAAACTTCACTTCTTTTTTTATTCTATATTAAAGTTAGGATGATTCACTTTCTTTTATCGCCTCTAGGTGTGTCGTCTACAACTGCTGCGCTGCGGATTCCCCAAAATGACTTGGGAAGTAGATTCTTTTTTGTAGCAGTAAATTGCCAGCCAATATTTGAATTGCAAGAACCACAGTTGGCGATGGACCAGGCATACCTGCATCAAATAGGCATGTAGTGATTGTTCATATATATGTGAAAATTAGTATCGTAGTGTAGATATTTCCACTGTTTTGGAATGTCTGGTTGTGTAACGTTCAGGAAAATCAAATTGCAGAAGGAACTTGCCAAAGAAGGAATCGAGATGATCAGTTTTTAGGGCAATATAATTCATTAATAAGAATATGCAAACCAACTCAAGATCAAAAGAGTAGACTTAGAAGAGTAGTATTTCCATACCCTGGAAACCAGCTGTGGTCTTTTACAGGTCGACCACGGATTGCAAGTCCACTGGCATTGTAAACAGTTATAGTTTCATGAATATATCCATGTGGATTCACATAAGCATTGAGAGGGCCATCACTGGACATTACCAACATGTCACTCCGCTTGGCAATTAACATCTGCAACAGAATGAAAATCATTAAATATAGTTTTGAAGGTCTGCAGAAGATATTGAAAATCTACGCTTAGCTTACTTGACAACTCTTGCAGCGGATAAGGTTAAACCCATTAAGTAATTCAATTTCTTTTTGTAACCTATAGGAAATTCCATCAATCTCTAGCAGCTCCTGCCTTGTAGCTTCTGACATGGGAAGTTTGCTGGCAATATAAAATGACAGAAGACCTGGTTTTCTTGCAAACTCATCCAAGCTTGGTTTCCCTATTACCCTTCCCCAAAGATCTGCATCGCAGATGCAAAGTTTCCTTAGAAAAGCACACAGATGCTTGCATTGAGGGCGGAACACTACAGTAAAGAGCGCATGACTAACACAATACATTGAGATAACTGTATTGAACAACAATACAACTCTATGAATCAGACTAGTCTTTCTTCTAAATTGTCCTTTGATTTGGAAAGGAGGGTGAACACACAGAGTACAAAAAAATCTCATCCATAAATACAAGCACAAATGGAAAAGTAACCTGCATATATTAGCAGAGATATTCAAGTATTTCCAGCGAGAATCTATTTCCAATATGAACAATTATATCAACAAACAAATCAAGAACAGTGGCTCAGGAAAAAGTTGAAAGTCCACTTGGCATCCTGACACTATTAAACTCTTCTACTTTATTATTTTAACTCCAATCCTTCATGTCGTTAATTCATTTCTATTCTGAACTTTTGAGTCTCAGAACAATATTATCACTTAACTACGTCAGATAAACACTTAAGATCAATGTAATAGCCCAATCATTCAAAAAAGAAGCAAAAAAGTTGTCTGGAACATTCTCTTGCTCTCTATAAACACACTATTGGTATTATTTAAAAAAAATCATGGTTTTAAATTTTGTTTCAAGCCGGTATGCATGAATGAAACTTTTCAGTCAACTTGCCAACCAGAAGATGAGAACCTTGAAACTCACAAAATTCTCAGTATGTAGCCAAGACCTAGCAAATAACTTCCACCACACACCTCTTGCAGGTGCCACCTCCTCAACCTCACTGTTAGTCTCTATCAATCTCTGCCTCAAATCTCACTGCCAATCTCTGTCATCCTCTGCCTCAATTCTCTGTCGATCACTGTCAATGTTTACCTTAGCAGCACCTCCCTCTCTTCTCCTCCACTCAACACTTAACACTCAACACTGGCCACCTGCACTGTTCGCCTGTCCACAAAGGCACAAGGCTCAATCTCTGCCTCATAGCTCAGCAACCTCATTTGAGTCTGCTTGTTCACAAGGATACAAGGTTCAAACTCCAGATACACTTCTTTCCTTTTATTCTTCTTCCATTGTTGCCTCTTTTCTTCGTCAGCTTTTTCCTCTTCCTCTCTGATGCCTGACACAATGTGTCAGCTCTAGACATGGTATCAATACAGTTTCATTTCATCCGGAGGCCAAAGCCAGCTCGGAACAAAATTTCAAACCTTGATAGAAACCTTTCATGTAGAGATACAATGACCCCAATTCTTTAACTTGAAGTACAAGAAAAGAAAAAGAAAACATAGGCCATTAACCTTCACCAAATCCAACTTCAAGTATTGTGCTAACAACCCTTGCATTTACACTAGGAATCAACATGAAAGAGAGAAACTTGACAAGATATTTTTGAGAAATTTTATTTTAAAAAAAAGACTCTCAATTATCTTAGCAGGACTGCAAAATGCTAGGAGAGGTTCCTTGATCTAAAGATTTAAGAAAGTCCTTGTAGTTCATCACGTATAAACACTAAACTAGAACAGATGTGCCAACTCAGGTACCATACTAATATGTAAGACAATACTCACTTCTCAGCAAGATTCATGCCCTATGGCATCTGAAGAGAATCATAAAATAGTATGAAAGAAACACAATCAAATAAAGGGGAAAAAGTACCACAATATACAGGCTGAAATCAGCAACGAATTTAATCTATTCATGCTATGTATAGTGCATATTATTCTAATTGTGACCATATTTTTACCTGCCGCTCTATGAGCAAGAGAATATGAGTCATACATTTGGTACATCCAGAATGGTAGAAAGGATAATGGGGCAGGAGATTGCCATTTTGATTTGTTGACTACCAAATTTCTTTCCCATTTTTCACAATCATCAGATATCTTTCCTGGAGAATACTCAGATCCAAATTTACAAGATTTCGCCAGTCCACCCAATATTTTTGAAAGGGATTTCTTCATCTTTTTATCTCGCCCATGCATGAACTCCTCCTCACCACTCGATGGTTCATCAAATCTGTCATAAATACCAAAAGAATCACCAGAATCACTTGTAGAAACCAATAATTTCATGTCAGTTGAATGATCACTGGTGATGCTTCCATAAGATCCACTGTCCCAGCTATTTTCTGCACCATCAAATCCTTGGCGTTTAGCAGGAGAGATAAGTGAAGGAGTAACACATGTAAAACTGCCTCTATGAAAGTTACTAATTGAAGCTACTTGGGCAAATGCTACATTTGGTGTTCTAAGAGGAGCATCTTCTTCAACAATTTGGACCTCTGCACATGCCTGTCAAACGAAAAAATCTAACATCCGTCATCTATAAACCACAGATAAATCGCAACGAATATAACTGAAACTCACTGCTCCATCATCATCTATCCACTGTCGCCTCAACCGAAAACGTTGTTGACCACGAGCAACTACATTCAATGAACCACTGTCTAATCTGCGGTATTGTCTTATCTAGAAAATCATATAAACAGAGTGTCTGTGATACTGCTCAATTATGGACAACTTCAATGCAGAGATATTTCTGGAACACATCAAATTTAACCAAAGGGACTACTTAAGTATAAATTAAGTAAAATATCCACAACACTTGATATTCAATTTAGAAAGAAATAGCAAGGGCCCATTATAAAATCTAAAACCACAATTAAAATCTAAGAGGAGCAGCTGGGCAAACTAAGTTTGAGGGCAAACTGCGACATTACCTTAGAAGTTCTAACTTCAAGTGTCAACATGAATATTTATTTCAACAGACTCAGAAAAAAGGATTTGTATGACCTAGACAGCAAGCAAAAACGTTTGGCACTAACTGTTAGACAAATTGATATAGTTCAATGTTAATGAGTTTAAATAAATTTTTATTACAGAGAGATATAGGAAATTTGACCTCTTCAACAATTAGATTTTAAATAACCATAAGGTTGGATACCCATGATGCACATGCATGTAAAGCATCCTCAAAGGTTCAATACATAATTACTCAAACCAATCCATCATGTTCAAAGAAATAAATCGGTATGTGCCACATATTATTAGTATGTTAAAAATTGTCATCAAGCTAGGAAATGCCCAAGAAGTAATCATAAGTATTCAAACAATAAAGAAAAAAAGTAATTTTCCTGAAGATAAATCTCTCTTATCTTCCCTTCAGCAGTTAAAATCCTTCACGTACTATATCCCTGCCACTTCCAAACTTCTTGATATAATCATGATTTTCAACCAAACAGGGTTGAGGAAGTGACTCAGAACAAATCTAATTCAGATAAATAGCCTTAATAGACATCTTGCTCAAGATAAGCAACCTTCAATCAGTTTAACTAAAAATAAAAAAATTAGTTTACAATATGTAGATATCCCCAGATCCATCAAATACAGAATGTTCCCAGGAGTAGGTGATTTGGCCTCATATAGGTAATTCCAAAAACTAAGCAACAATCAAACCTATATTCACAGCTCGTATAAGTTGTTATGCATTGAGATCAAATAACTGGGCTTCAGTTGTCATTCTTTTTTTTGTTCCCATGATGTGTTAGAACCAATCATCAGATGTGTTCTCAAGGCTTAAATGGATTTGGATATTAAAATTAGCCAGAAAAATATGGCATTGCATAAATAGCCCAGAAGGAAATGTGAGAACACATTGTATTTGCACCCATAATTAAATATGCACCTCAGCTGTAGTTCCAGTTGAAGCATAGACAAGTTTCCCATCTTCTGGATGCCAATGAACTCTAACCTGAAAACAAGCACTACTACCCATTACTCAATGCCTAAGATAACAATACGAGTTAAAGAAGGCGGAAAAGAGGAATTAACATACCACACCTATTGTACACGGTGCATTCGATTGTGTAAGAGCTCTTTCCACAGCAGCTATAAATTTCCGTTCAAGGACTCTAAGAGGAATAGTAGCTTCAGGAAACAAAACAACTCCTGACGGATCAAAATTTTGTTAAAATATATTCCATATAGATGCATAACTTATCCTATGCTCAGTAAAAGTCTAACCTAGAGAAAAAAGGACATTTCAGTACGGAAAAAAATGCTGAAACACCGAAAAATGTGAACACTGAGAAAGACTTCAGCCTAATCATTCTTGAGCTGCCATCATCAAAGAGCATCAAATTCGTTGACGGGAGCACAACACAAATGCAAAAATTTTAACTTCTGAAAACCTGTTAGCTTGCAGTCTTCTATTGCTAGTCATGTAGTGTCAAGCATGGAAAATTATATATTCTGAAAGAAAAATTAGTTTGCCAACAAGATAATACTTAGACCAATTTTTGATAATTTCTCTCTCACAAATGATGAAGCATGAATTATGGAATGAAAGTTTAACATGACAATTTCTATGAGATTCTGCCAAGTTATTACATAGCTCTCACAATTCTGATTTGTCAACTAAATTCAAAGAGAAGTTTGGGAATAAGATGATCATTCTACATGGTTTTCAATTTTCCAGTACACTATTACCAGATCCACCCTGGCATTTTTTTCACAGGTAATCTGAACTCAATCAGTTAATCCACTATACTCCTAGAGATTGGCTGGAATCAGTTGATTAACAAACAGATGCATTGACTGATTGGTCTATTGTTAGACTACAATTCAGAAGTGAAATGGAGAAAGAGTAAGAAATGATGAAGAAGAGTGAGTATATTTTTTTTAAAAGAAGAGTGGAGCTCACAAAGCAAGTACTTAAATGTATGACAGAAATAATGGCAACAACTTTTAACATCCTATTCTGATAGTGTGATGAACTTGGAAACAAAACAAAACAAACAAACGAGCAAACAAATCTTAAGCAGTTTTAAGATGGTTCTATTAGCAACTGTAACTACCTTCAGTATAGAACATTGGAAGGTTCAAGATGGTGCCACCGTCCAAAAATGAAAGTTGGGCATGAGTATCGTCAACCTCTGTCACAGAAGGAAATAAAAAGCTTTAAACTAGTAACGCCTAGAGACTTAATTTATAAGGAAAATCAGTAAAGAATATATTACCTCCAAGATATGAATGCAATGAAGCCAAACCCGTATTGTAGGTGAATCCACCAAATAAACTAGCGCTTCGACCACCACTGCCACTTAAACCCAAAGTAAAGGCCACCTCGTTAGATAACTGTTTGATATATCAGCTGATGGCGTCATGTCGGACTAAACAGACGATTTATTCAATTAATTTTTAACCACTTGACCATCGTATGACCAAAAAGGATACACTTTCACGCTTATTCGATGCAGACAAGTATCAGAAACTAGAGAAGATAACTTGAAAAGGCAAATGACGGCCAAGGTCCTATATTTTGACAATCTGAAGCACGAAAGAGCCTTAAATAAGTAGGAAAAGTCAAATGCTACAGCTTAGCCGCTACAGATGTTAGTTGAATAAGTTTGCCTTTGCCAATCGAGGTTTAACTTTTCCAGCAAATTGTAAAATCTGGTATCCAGAACATCCTACGACCCACAAAACTTTGTTGTAGTCGCGTGTAAATCTTCTCTTACTCCTAACAATTTAAATTCAATAATAACTCGAAAAAATTGTCCATAGCAATCAAACTAGGGTTACTTTTCTCCGGTTCACGTGAGCCGCGATTCGAGCAACAATAACTCAAGAAGCAAGGAAATCCCTAATACCGACAACATATTGCATCATGCACCCGTAACCATCATCGAAACCCCAGATCGAGGTTGCGACGGGGAAATCAAACCCAACCTGATTAAGCGAGAGTCATCGTCGTCATCGGAGGAGTTCCCATCGACCTCCTCGACCTGGAGCTCCTCCATATCGAGCTGCCTTATCTGTTCCATTTGGAGCCTCTCGTGCTCGAGGATCCGCTCGTCCATTCCACTCATTCGTCCGTCTCCTCTCTCTCTTTCACCGCTCACAGTTCGACCTTTCCCCTCTTCTCTCTCTCTCTCTCTCTCTCTCACAGGCTTCTATCGCGGCGCACATAAATATATATAGATCTTTTCTCGCTTGGCGCCTGCGGATCACGTGACGCAAGCAAACGCGGCAGGAATTACCAAAACTTTTCTTCGTACCGACCCAAAAAACTGACCCACATTAGAGACAGGATAAACTCGTGGAACCCACAACAAGGAAGCGATGGATTGGATCCGTCGTTTGCAGTTCGATGAGGTGAGTAACGTACCCGCGGAGTACGTTGGAAAACGGGAGAGCGACCGCACCTACTAAAGCGCCTGTCTCGACCAAAACAGGAAACAACTAACTACACACGACAAATGAAGTCCATAGTCATGCATCATCAGATGTGGGTCCCACGTATATATATATATTCTCTTGTGCCTGAACCAACAACATAATAATGCATTTTATGAGAAAATACTAAGCGAATTCCATTAATTTTATTTTATTATCCATAACATTACGAGATGGGACACCTTGCCATTAGTTGGAAAGATAATAACATTTAAAAGGGGAAGAAGAAAAAAAAAAAGAAAAAAAGAGGCAAGTTGATATATCAAAAAAGTTGTGAAGCCAAAAGACGGTTCTA
>JBAMHZ010212172.1:0-14242 GCA_037177395.1 Alpinia galanga | reverse complement strand
GCAATTGATTCTTGATATTTTAATTCTTACTTACCCGATATTACAGTTACCAAAACTAGTTGATCAACTGATGCATCACTTGCCTATCTGCTAAAAAACTTACCTTTTGGTTCAACTATTCAAGCTTACATGTTTTATCGTGTGTAGTTTTTACCATATATGGAATGCTGTATGGATTCAAAAAATCTAAATTTATATTTCTTGTTATCATTCACAATCTTTTTATAAAGATGTCTATCATTGAAACATAAAGAAAACAGAATAATAATAAAATATTATGCTACTAAAAAATCAGATTTCAGGTTCACAACAACAAAATTAAAATAGAATATTAAAAATAATTAAATCATATTACTTATTATATATATTCAACTACATAATTTTTTTCTTCCTGAAATTGACTCCTAATTTATCCATCGAATAAATTGAAAATATAATTTATATTGCGGATAAATTTATTCGCTTTCTTCTGACTTCTGAGCGTTACCTGTGACGGCACCATCCGAGACATAGGCAGAGAAGAGCAAAGAAGGAAGAAAAAAAACGAAGGTACCAATTTTAATTTCTGTTCTGCAAGGTCCGTCTATTTTCATTGACCGCCACCGGCGGCAGCATTTCTGCCGGCAGCGGAAGCGTCTGCGTTGAGAGGGACCGGGAAAGCCGGCCGTCGGAGGATGGATGAGACAGTGGAGACATCGTTTGTCGCACCACTCGCTTCGGTAGGCCGCGATCGGCAGTGTCGATAGCGCCGTCGCGTCGGGTCGGATGAGCGGTGTGGAAGCCTGGTGGCGGAGGCGCCATAGCCATCCCGTCGTGTTGGCCCAGCAGCGGTGGCCACCGGCTTGCTTGTCGCTCGCTGGACGGATGTGAGGCACGCGCGTGCTCGCGCCGTGACCACCAGCCGATGGCCTACGTGCGCCCAAGCGCCGGAGCGTGCACGAACCGTCGAGCAGTCACCAGCGACGCTCGCGCCCGACCATAGAGCTAGCGGCTTGGGCGAAACCACGGCGCGGCGGCGGCGGCGGCGGCGGGTCGTGGTAGAGAAGCAAAGGCGTAAATAGGGTTTCCTACAGTTTGTTTGGAAGGCTGGTAGTAAATATAAGATTTAGTTATTATTGATTTGATTGATAAGGAGGACAAAAAAAAAAGGTTAGGATTCAGTTAAAAACAGCCGATGGAGCTAAATTGTTAGTTTTTAATTAAATGAATCCATTTAATTTAAAACTTAAGAATTTTAATCTGATCGATCAAGGTACCGACTTGTTTTTTTAGTTAAAGACAGCTTTAATAAATCGAATCAGTTTGATCTGGATTGTAAGTTTTTTAATCAAACTGATCAGTTTTTCTTCTTCTCAGGATTAAGTGTTGATTAAATCAACTATTAATTTAGGATTTGATCGATTGCAAATGTAAGTTTTAATCAAGAAAATTTGATTGATTCTAGACTTAGCGTTTGATCAAATCAATCAATCGGTTACTAGTTTCGACTTTGATTAAACTAATCAAAGTATATTGATTAATTGATCATATCTTGGATTGTTTTATATTCTGCATTATGACACTTGTTTGAAGTCAATTTGACAATTAATGTCAGCAATTCTACATTTAGTACCTCATGTTTATTTCTTTGCATTTATTGCTAATTTTGTGTAATTTTTTTATTACTGATGTAAAATTGACATATTTAACTTTGTCATCCACTATTTGAATAGTTTTGTGTGTGTGTGTGTATGCAAATTTGCATGATACTAACTAATCGTTAATTTTTGACATAAAATTAGTTTATATGTAAATTTTAGAATAGATGTCAAAGTAATATTTGGACATGTAATTAAAATTTATAGCGAATTTATAACCCAGCCTAATCATGCATGAAATAGTTTATGAATTATAATATACATAAAATTCTCACATCAATCATGATATTCATGGGCATTGCTTAAAAAAATGTCTTGTAATTGTAATTTATTATGAGTGCCTTGCTGCCAAAGTGGCTCATGTATGATAAAACTTAATGATAATTATATTTTTATGAGTTATAACATTATGTTCTATATCATAGGATATAATCTATCTACCCAAAGGGGATTTATTATGTATTACAATCTAAGACAACGTATAAGACATTGCTTTGAATATTTTAATGTGCATAATTTCATTTTACTTAAGGGGATATATTGTCTAAATTAATTAGATTCATGGTCTTTCTCATGAGAAAGATACATATTGCATGTGATAACCAGAGGATTATAATGATGTGGTGACGCCCTTCTTTCTCCAATTTAAGTCTACAATTATTAACAATGTATTTTTGGTTAATGCCTATAATAAGAATAGTTGTTAGTTAATTATGTGTTTTATTTTTCAGGTTTTCTTTTGTAGGAAAAATAATTATCTCAATATAGATTTTTTGTCCATTGCAATTTAGAAACTTATATGAAATAGTATAATGTGCATTTTAATTTAGATAGCTTTCTCTACCTAATGGATATAAATCACCATGGAAAGGAATGAATTTATCCTTCACAAACTTTGCTAGCTGTAATATTTTGGCCTTGCCAAACTAGAATACTTTTAGTGGGCATGCCAGACTCACTCTTGAGCTCTCTGTCGGACTAGTCTATGACTCACCTGTTGATCTGTTGGCTGCTTTGAATCTTGAGCTACTTGAAGATCAGAAGTGGCATTGATATCCTATACAACAATCTATGACTATAACTTTTTCTCAGAAACACTCAATCACGTTTGAGGACGACTTTACAGGCCATCCAATGTCACAATAAAAAAAAAAAGAAACCAAAATACAGTAAACCACGAACACCCAAACTCAAATAATCAACCATGCTCTTATACCAAATACATAAGTCTGCGTGCGCGCACACACACACACATATATAAATATTGTTGGTGATTTTGAGATTTTGTGGTTTACTGTATTTTAGTTGTTAAAGATGTATTGCATACATATATAGGCTGAACGATTCATAATTCACTCAATACTAAGTGCATTATAAATTTTAGGTCATGACAAATTATATTTTTACATCTTTTATTATAATATGTTCTATTATTATTTTAAAAATATAAATATGTTAGTGATTAAATTATTATTTATTATAAAATCATAATAATATGAGCTTGTAGCATCAAAATATCTAAACTATTATTTTGGTTTCATATTCTTATATATTACAATGTTTATATTACAATTATTTGTTAAAAATGTTTAAGTAATATGAATTTATATTATAAAAATATTATTTCTGGGTTCAAGCTAGTATACACTTATCTGATACTATGTTTATAGCACAATTATTTGTTAAAAATAAGTACTAATTTAATATTTTAAAAAAGTTTCCATAACATCTAAAAATATTGTTTATTTAACAGGAATCTTTATTATTTTAATCTATTGTAATAATTAAATTAATCAGAACAATATTGTTTAATTATTTAAATATTATTTCAAGGGTTTATTCGTATACTAACTATTAAGTAATTTTTTTTCTTTTTTCAAAAAAGTTGTTTT
Organism: Alpinia galanga; assembly: GCA_037177395.1. NCBI lineage: Eukaryota > Viridiplantae > Streptophyta > Magnoliopsida > Zingiberales > Zingiberaceae > Alpinia > Alpinia galanga. The sequence goes on along the minus strand of JBAMHZ010212172.1, from coordinate 10,713 downwards.
TTTAATAGAATTCATTATATTTTAATATACTAGCTTATGATTTGTGTTCCATTTTATTTACAAGCTCAGTAGAGAACAACACATGCTTTTTTAAGATCAGGATGAAAATCATTAGGAGAGCCAAATTTTGTGACAATTCAATTTGGTCTTGTTCACCTTATAATTATTTTTACTATGAATACCTTTACCTCATGTTTTTTCTATCTTAGCAGGACTTTTTTTTTTTAATGTACACAGGCATAAATTGTCATACTCTTCAATAGACCAAGGAAGCCATTTGTTTCAATCGATGAGGGAGGAACCATTTAACCCTTTGCGTGTGTTATGGGGTAACTTCCATGTCTTGAACTTACCATTTGATCCAGTCAACACATTGGCAACATTTTACATGGATTATTGGCAAGTTTTAAAGTCATAGCTGATGAATCACTGGGATATGTACTGAAAATGGCTTAAGAATTTTACTTTCCCACTTGATTTCTTCAATATTGATGTACAAGTTACAACTATAGTATTATTTGAGCTTCTTGTTTGGTTGCTTTGGTGCTAGCATTTCTGTGCGGTTTGTTTGTTCTTCCTTGTGCTTATCTTCATAATGAAAATTTTGGATCCCTTGTTTTCACGTGCCCATGTGTTTCTCTCATGCCTACTTTGAGGAATGCATGTATGAATCAAATTGCACATATGATATGCATTTATTTATAGAAAAATATATGCAAATTTACATGTGTTTTATGCACACAAAGATATATATACATTATAATGAGCAGAAAACATTCATATGCACACATCCATATGGAGCTGACCTAGTATTTCATCATGGGGTTTTATACCCCAAGCGAAATCACTATAAAAATTTATAAGCTGTAATTGTTCATAAATACAAATATATATTTTTTATCATTTTATCTTTTTATCAATCCAACATTTTCATCTCAATCTCCTCATCTTAGTTGGCATAATGGGGATGAGGGCAGCACAGTACGGTCTCATTATTCTAAACTACAAAGGTTGATGGTTGATTGATAGTTACGAAAAGTTCATATGCATGCCTTCATATGGAGCTGACCTTGTATTTCATCATGAGGTTTTATATCTCAAGCTTAAATCACTAAAATAATTTTTATGGTGTAATTGTTCACAAATACAAATATTTTATCATTTTATCTTTTGATCAATCCAACATTTCCATATCAACCACCTGATCTTAGTTGGCATAATGGGAATGAGGTTAGCAAAGGGCTGTCTAATTTTCATAAACAAGGGTTGAGGGTTGATTGGTAAAAAATCAACTCAACTTGCAGAGAGGATGCTTGCCTTTTTTTCTTGAGTTGCAGGTTTAACCATTGGAAAACTACTCTAATTGTGTCAAAAGCATCATGGGCACACCAGCCAGCATATCTTCATGCTTGTAGTTCTTGTTAAAGTTCAATATGCATAGATCCTAGTTCTGCAGGATTCAATTTGTTGAGTTGACAACAATGCTTGCTGTCCACTTGATTGTGATATAAGTTTGCACTACGTTCTTTCCCTTGATTTTACTCGGAAATGAAAACTTGTACATTTCTTTTGCATGCATATAGATTGATATCTTTTGGTGTTTCTTTTTCCTATCTTCAGATGGTGCCATAGCTGGAGCAGCTGCTGGTGGTGTTGTGGAAGCTGTTTTATATCCTATAGATACAATAAAGACCAGGCTTCAGGCAGGCTAATCATGCAGAAATCAATTGCTCTATTGCTTATGATATTATGTTCATATTTCCAGAGTTTGACATATCATCATCAAGTTGTGTTTGTATAGAAGGCTATGTCGCTATATCAGTAGTAATATTCAGATTAATTAAATCTTTTTTTATTACATGGACCAAGGATTTCTAGAGCTTTCTTCTATTCCTTACACATCTTACCCTAATAGGTGTAATTTGTTGGTCATTGAACATGTTCACATTTTGTCATCAATTGGATTTGCACCTAATTGCTCTTGAATGTTACTTTTTTCATTTTATCCTTTCTATTAATTTCAAACACAATCTTGGCATTCTCGTTTTTGTTCTGCTAATTTTTTTTGCTCTTGTTGCTTCCTAATAAAGCAACACTCTTATTCATAGATCCATAAAGTTGAGGCTGTCCTGTCTACATAATTTATCTTATCATCGATGCTTTTAAGCACAATATCATAGTTTCTATTATATCTGAAAATTTAGTAGGTGAGTAATCCCTGCTTGGATAATTTTAGACAAATTGTGTTAGGCACTTAAGCAGCTTAAACTTTCAAAGACTGTTCCAGCTTCCTTTTTTCCAAGCAGATATACATATACAGACTTTCAAGTAAAAGATTGTTCGGTTTTGTCTTAAACGTGATCAAGTGATGTTTTTCTTTTTTCCTTTTTTTTTTGAAAAAAGGAGTGACCTAGTGCCTCGTTCAGCTAGAAGTGACAATTTGTGTCATATTGTGGTAATCGTCTCATTAATATGTTGTATAAGTTGTTAATAAAAAGTTATATGTAATGTTAAAGAATATATTTTTAATTTTTTATAGGTGTAAGATTAATTAAGCCTCTAAAGAATTAAGTTATGTGACATAAAATGTTTTAATGATGTTAAAATGTCTTATCTTCATAAACATTTCCGTTTGTCTCAATTCATTCACGTCGTGCCACTTTCAAATTTTGGGGTGGGTTGGGTTGTGTTAATAGGACGTGTATAATATCTTCATCTCTACCTTTAGTTGTAAGATGTCATTTTCTGTTATAATCTCATTCGGATTTGTATAATTTTTTGTAATATTTACTTCAGAGTCCTGAAGAGTCTTTCCTCTTTGTCTTCTTTTTAGGCTGCTCATGGGGGGAGCAGAATCCATTGGAAAGGCCTGTATTCTGGAGTGGCTTGCAACCTTGCAGGGGTCTTGCCGTGAGATACTATTCTGTCTATGTAATTCATTGATGGTCTAAACATTTAACTTATAATTATCTTGTTTTTGATTTGATAATCTAATGATGTCATATTTGCTTGAAAGTGCTTTACTAATCAATATGTTTACTCATGTCAAACTTTCGTCACTCCATGCACGTTGTCTTATGCATTACATAGCTAATTTACAGCTATACTTTTACCGATAACACAGTTGCATGGTGGACAATCCTGAATAAATCTCTTTGCAGCCTATTACTTCTAGCTGTCATTTTCTTTGGCACCCGTGAAAGATCTTTTTGCATTTACCAGGATTCCTTTTTGTCTAAAAAAAGACAATTTCTGAATTATTTACATGTTTGATTAAACAGGGGCTCTGCCATTTTTGTGGGCATATATGAACCTACAAAACAAAAGTTACTGAAATTATTTCCAGAGAATCTTAGTGCTTTTGCTCATCTGGTAAGTTAGTTGCATTTTTTAGATAATTTTGCAGTTTATGATGGTCAAAAACTCAATCTATCTTAAAGGTGAACAAAGGAGCAGCTAATGTTGTATGGGTTGTATTTTATATATGTTAGTGGATATGCCATCCAATATGACTATTAATTCGTAACAAGTTCTATTTATATTTGAAGAAAATAAATGTTTGCAAACGGTGGCTTTCATCATAAAGTACGAAGCATATTTGAAAGTGTATTTCATGAAGTAATTGTGGTCAGGTTTTGATGTGAAATTTTGACATGTATAGTTTGTGTTTATTTTTTTATTTTTTCCAATTTTCCTTTGCCAATGAAAAAACAGAATTTGCAACAAAAATAGAAGTAGAAAAATGTCTATAGCTGCCTTTTGACTAATATATGGAAAAAATCAAAGAAAGAGCATTTGCTTTTCCCTAGAAATAGAAAAAAAAAAACTTTTTATCATTTCGATGGCATTTATTTCTTGGAAAATATTTAACACATTTTCAGAAACAGTTTTCCCTTTGTTGAAAATGAAAATCGAAAACCCCAAAAATAAAATAAATACTCCCATAGACACTTTCTTTTTTTTTAAGGAAGGCCCTTTGATATTCTTCCTTGTCATTTTTTTCTCAATATGCTGAGCATTATTAGTTTATTGATCTTTTGGTTGATTTTACATTTTGTTTCTATCTTATGTGAACTATTTTGTAGAAAATTCACTATCTCTTTACTATCTATCTTTTGTTTTTGTTTCCTTATCTGGAAACATTATGTTATTTGAAACAAAGTTCTTATGAAATTTAAAAAAAAATCATTTAGACTGCAGGTGCTATTGGAGGAGTTGTTTCTTCGTTCGTTCGTGTTCCAACAGAGGTGAGGATTTTCATTTTGAAATCTTTTTTCTTAAGTTCAACTGACTGTTGCTCTTTCTAGGTAGTTAAACAAAGGATTCAGACTGGACATTTCACCTCTGCTCCCAATGCTATCCGTGTTATTGTTGCTAAAGAAGGGTTTAGAGGTCTTTATGCTGTATGTTGCTTTTAGTTTATTCTGGAGTTTTTCAGTGTTTGTGCTTGAATACAATTGCAGTATCCATGATTCCATGATGCTTGATTTTATGTACAACTTCTAGTTGTATATTCTGTTAATGGCACTTATGTTGTTAACCTTGCTGCTCATTTTCTTTACAGGGATATAGTTCATTTCTATTACGAGATTTACCCTTTGATGCACTCCAATTTTGTATATACGAGCAGCTACAAATTGGATATAAGATTGCAGTAAGTTCTGAAAGAACTTCTTAATGGTGAATGCCATGATTAAAGTTGGTTAGTAGTGGAATGTTTAGTGGATTACTTGCTACAACTCTAGCTTTGGTTGGATTATGTCAACTGTCTGTGGCTGTTCGACCAAAAATAAATAGAATAACCTGTTCTCTGCTGATGAGCTTCTGGATTTTTTGTTTGGGTTTGACAATTAGCATCGAACCACAAGTCAAAATTAAGGATTTGATCTAAAGACTCAAACGGTTCTAGCAGTCCTCACCTCAGTAGACATTGCAATGACCATCAGATGGTGGTCTTCACCTAAAATGGCAGGTCCTTTGAACATTTTTAATTCTTTTACAATCTCTATCTGTCATGTCAGCAAAATTCTGGGCGTCCCATGCTCCCGTGCCTATTGCTGATCAGCTCTTATCATTCTACATGTTAGTTTGTGCTTCATATGATGGGCTACTTTGTGCTTTTGTACGCATGTCCATTGTTTATGTTATGCCCTGTCACAACCTAACAATAAGAATCACACCATGTACAAACCCCATTGTTTATAGATTCAGCACCATTTGCCACAACTCCAACATAGTCATTTGTAAGGACAAGTCCCATCATTGGCAACTCGTATAGCGAAAGGTATTACCATAAAATACAATCTATTAGTATCGGCCTCACATCTCGGGGAAGTGCTTATGTAAGCAATATATTTATCCTTCTATATACACCATAATTGAATAATTAGTGAGAAACGCTTATCAAGACTGGATTGGTTAGAAGTATTTTCAAATTTATTGTCTTTGTGAAGTCTGTTTTTGCTAGCATGGAGTGAGATACCTGGATTCTAGTATTGTTTGTTATTCTTGATTATTGCGAAGAATTTAGTCTGAAATGATTCTTTATCCCGAAGGTTTCTTGTTAAACATGAAAAAGGAACTCCTTATGACCCACTAAATATGGAATTACAGAAATTGAGGAATATGCCACAGTGAAATACAAGCATGGGGAAAAGAGTGATTCTGTTCATATCCAAGTGCTTTAAGCATTCTGCATAACTTGTGGCCTCATATAGTGAAATACAAGCATGGGGGGAAGGGTGATGCTTTTTTTTTACATAATGGTTGGGTTGGCTTGGTAAAACATAATTCAGTCTGATCGGTGTCAAGCTTGATTTTGTAGACTAGCTTTCTTGCACAAGGTTTGGGTCTGGCAGAGTTGGGCATGCTTGGGCTGATCGGTGTCAAGCTTGATTTTGTAGACTAGCTATCTTGCACAAGGTTTGGGTCTGGCAGAGTTGGGCATGCTTGGGATTAAATGTATCTATTTTGTGACTCCTAAAATCAAGTGCTCTTGGGGAAACTTTAGGTATAAGAACGATAATGCTAATTTTTAGAAAGACAGGAGTATTTCGATAATGCTAATTTCCAGAAAGACAGGAGTACTTCGATAATGCTAATTTCCAGAGAGACAGGAGTACTTACTGATTTTCTATTGCTTTCTTCAATCATACAGGCAAGGAGGGACTTAAATGACCCAGAGAATGCTTTAATTGGTGCTTTTGCTGGTAATCTCAAGTTCTGTTGGTGCTTTCTATGCCTATCAATTTTTTTTTTTTTTTTTGCAACATTATCTTGCTACCCTTCTCGGAATACTTCATGAGATTAATTTATACTGTATGAGATTTAACTTATAATTTTCAGAATATGTAGTTTCTAATTGATGTTCTTTCATATCCGCTTGCTATTGCATTCTTTAGCACTTCACAATTGAACATATAATGCCTAACATATGTATTTCTGTTAGTGAAAGTTCTGTCTGCCCTTTATCTACGGACGAGCCAAACATTTGATTGTCCCTTGAACATATGTTATGACAGCTTTTTACATTAATGTCAATTACTCAGCTTACTATCATTTTATACTTTCATTTTTAAGATACATTTTGACTTTTGAATGTGATAGAATAAAACATAAACTGTCAAATATCCAATTATATTAGAAAACTTGAAATTTTTAATAAACTACTCTTATAATTGTAATCTTTAAGGATTTACAAGGGCATTTTAGTCCACCATCGTTGCCCTCGACTGATTTCACATGTCATCTTAGATGCTTGCAGAAAGAATGCAGTTTTTGTGGAATCCACCTTCTGTTTTACTATATAACACTTCATCCCTACTTAATTGCTTCTATTTTTTTTTTTTTGTTGAATATTTTCTTACTTCAGGTGCCATAACTGGAGCTATAACTACACCTTTTGATGTCATGAAGACTAGATTGATGATTCAGGTAACATCTTTTTGTTTCATAACTAGTTCATAAAATACAAGAAGGACGGTATACATTCTTCTTGACTCATATTGCAGGGTTCAGTAAACCAATATAATGGGCTACTTAACTGTGCTCAAACAATTTTTAGGGAAGAAGGCCCAGCGGCTCTCTTAAAGGTCTTTTTTGCTTCTGCTTTACTCCATTTATGATTCCGCATATTCCACAGTTTGTCAATAATGCCTTGTGTATCGAGAAGCACTAATTCTTGGACTGTCATATGGGTCTTGCATGCTAATTATTGCCTTAGATTTCTCCTCCTTAGAGATTATGCACTTCTAGGAAATATACCTTCAGTCAAGTGGCCTTTTGTTATAAATCTTACTGAATTGAACATAAGCCTTCTAACAATTTCTTTGTTTCGTTTGTTCATAAGATTTTTTTTTTTCTCTTGGCTGGTGCTTCTTAGTTTCATAATCTATAGAACTGTTTCTGGGGTATCATTGGTAGCGAAGAACAATGACTTTGCCTTTTAGACAATGAAATAGCTTTAAAAAGATTGATTAAGATGTATTGCAGTGTTCAAAGAGGATCGATGGATCATTTGAGGTTAAACAAGAGAGAAGCAAGGTAGAGAGAAATTTACAATGATGCTAAAGATACCTAATCGTGACGCCCTGTAAAAAAAGGGCAGTTTGATATACAAAGTTTCCCGGAAGCACTTATTGTATACAGTTTTATCTTTCAAATCAATTTTGTGATTCAAACCCCATGACTATCAAATTTATCACTGTGCTAAGGCTCTTCTAACTGGCTCACCGTAGGAAGAAAAAAAAATCATGCAGCCAACCCCCAAACACTTGTGAAAATTTCATTGATCGTGCTTTTCTATATTTTTGATCTTTTAATAAGACTGATGATGTGAAACCTTTGACGAGCATTGTTTGTTCTTCACAGGGTATTGGTCCCAGAGTACTATGGATTGGGATCGGTGGATCGATATTCTTTGGTGTTCTAGAGAGAACCAAACTGTTGCTTTCCCAGAAACGTTTTGATCAGGACCTGAAATCTTCTAACGGGAAATGAAAGTCATTATTGTTTTCTCGGAAGTGACCGATAAGCCATTTCCTTTGCCAATTTTAATTTATTTAGTTAGCTAGTGATCATTTTAACATTCTTTTTTTTTAGGAGTTCAATGTTATTGTTAGGCTTTGTTTTCTATTTTTCATTTTATTATGCAAGAGAATTCTCTTGCACCACATTCGTTCCTGTGCTCTGACTGTGTAAGCGCACGGATGCACTTGAATTAATTGCATCGATTATGAACAGTGTTCATCTTCGATACAATTAAGTAATTCGTAGAATTTAGATATATTTTTGACAAATTGATTACACAGAAAGTTTTAAGTTTTGATGAGCAAGAATCTATGCTTTTGAATAATATCGGACTTCAAATCTGATTAATTGTTAGCTATTAAATATATTTTAATAACTATTTTAAATAATATACAAGTATTATTTCGAAAAAGCCTACGAATAAAAATTAGAGTATATTAATAATTCACAATTTAACACTGAAAAGAACAAGCAGTCAATTTAATTTAAAAAAAAAACAGGAAATTCATATCGACGCACGTGAACCGAATAGAAACTTCTGGAAACAATATTTGAATCAGTAATTAAAATTTTCTCGTCGTTTGCTTAATAATCAATCTTACATTAATCTCGATTGATGCCGATAGAAACTTCTGGAAACAATATTTGAATTTTTAATTACAATCTATCTTGTCATTTGCTTAATGATCTTGATTAATTCGTGACTTGGGAAGGTTTCGACCGTGTAATGGAAAGAAGAATAAAGCGATGAATTGCCGTCAAACACTTGGGTGGGTTAGTGCTTTAAGTAAACGCAAATTAGCCAATTAGAACGAGATTAGCTGTTTGGCGCCGTCCTTATCGACGTAATTAATTCGTAGTGCGCTGATAATTACATAGATGGACGGCTTCCAAGCAAACACCGAAAGAGCATTCAATGGTTCGATCGAAAAAGCGTTGACTTGCTCTCTGACTTGTGCTTTGACTTTTGTTAGTGGCTTTGCTTTTGATCAACGCGTTACGAGTGGCCGTCAACGTTGGACGGTCAATTAAATTAATTGGTCGTCACATTGATGCAGTATTGCACTTTGACTTCATCAGAGATATTTTAACAAGTTATTCAAAAAAAGTCAATGAGTTTAATTTCCAACAGCGCATTTCAATTATCAAAAACATTAAAATAGCATTTGATTTGATTTTATTATTTTATCTCAAAAATATTTTTTATTCTAATTTTACTAGCAGTTTAGAGCAAAGATTCTATAAATTTTAATAATTTTGAACAAAATGAATAGTAATTTTAAATAAAATTATATAATAATTTCAACAAAACTTTTATATGTTTTATCAGTTTTAGTCTTGAGTTGGTGTAATTAAAATAATACTATTTTTTAATTAAAAAAAAAAAGGGAATAAAGTATCATTTTAATATTATTATGCTTGCCATTGGCCGATGCATGCATGCGCCCAACATCCTTTCGTGGGTCCCACGAAAACAAAAAACAACCGTGTCCCCTGAGCGTTTAGGAAAAAATATATTACTTGAACGAGATCACGCCACGTCACCTGGTTTGACCAAGCAACCTTCCTGATGCACGACTTAAGCGAGGCTGCTGTCTCCCACAGCCACGTGTCCGTGTCACTCCCGAAAATATCTGATTCTTAACGGCTCAACCGGTCAACATTGGAATGCTTTAATTTGATGTGACCGATTCTCACGGGGCTACTCGGTTGATTAATATAAAAGCATGTCTGCATTATAATGTAATTCAAATTATATTATTATAAGATAAATTTATTTATTTCATAAAATTATAATATAATATAATTTATAATCCAAATTATAAAATAAATTATATATCTTATAATTTATATTACAAGCTAAAATCTATATAATTCATATTACATTACAAGATCTACAAGATCAACATAAGTCAATACAGACCGACCACCGCCGCTGGTCGATGGTAATGACGGCGGCCGGTGACGGCTGACAACAGTAAGAATGAATATCAAACAACCGAATGTAATTATTCTTGTAATCAAAGATTACATTGTAAATCATAACCAAATATAGTAATGTAATACATATTCCATCACATTACACATTACATTACAATGTACCAAATGTAGCTTAAATGTGATAAATTTGTAATAGATAAAGATTCATTTTTGAGTTCATCTTTTCACATCCGGAAATGTGAAATTAATACTCATATGACAAGTGAAGGATCTGAAAGAATTACTAGAAAAATATTACATCTAGAGGCCCATTTACTCCTTAATTTAGATAAAAATAGAGTTGTGACGTTGCCTCATGTTGGGATCTTAGGTAAAATAGGTAATATTTTAGTAGGAAAATTAAGGCCTCGTACGACAAATAAATCCTCGTTTTAGAGGAATCTTAATTTATTCCCTCTGTAGATTAGAGATCGTCTTAAAAAAGCTATCTCCTTCAAATTATTTTATAAATTTAAATTTTATTTGTTTGTAGAAAAATTAAATTAATTAAAAATAAGTAAAGTTGTTGTTCAAAAGTTAAAAATTAGTGTTGAACCTATATATATATATATATATATAAAATACATATATATTGTCTTGATCATTCTATAAATCCTTTCTAGTCGGTATATCCTAATGACGTATTTCAATATCGATTTAGGATGCAAAGAGGGTTATTCCTTTGTATAGTTGATGCTTTAAAAA